>JAXIVD010000864.1:52500-75000 GCA_036785275.1 Cancer borealis
CATGTCTCAGGGACACATGGAAGGTGGAGTTTTAAGAAATATTTAGTGGGATAATCCTGCATCCGTCAATTGAGAATGCTAACCACCTACCTTTCTCCTCCAATATTGGTCAGTGACAATAGTAATGTTGATATACTTGTGTTATTACTTAATTTTCATAGATAGGTAAGGAATGCCGTGACTCATGTTATGCATTTACAAATTTAGTTTTCATAGTGTAGGAATAATTTGGTTAAACACAAAGTTTGTGTTATTATGTTTAATTTTGTTTTGAAATTTGTATTGATGTGAATTACTGTGTGTCTTCGGACTGCACAGTAAAGATGTGGTTGTATTATGTGTTTGTTTCTACTTTGTAGTCTTATTATCTTTTGAGTTTGAGGCATAGGTATTGTTCAAGAGGAAACAGTTAAGGCTTTTATTTTAATTAATTTGTAAAAGTTTGAGTGTTCATGCATTCTGCTTTTTCTTGTGTTCCATCCCAATGGTTTAAGAGAAGGTTAGATGTAATAAAGAAAAAAATAGATAATTTTGTGTTGGAGTGCTTATGATGTAACAGGTATGTGTATTTCAGGTGGGTGTGGCACCATGGTGTGTGGTGGCTGGTGTGGCAGCTGGGATGGGGAGCAACACAACCTGCAGGAAAGGGAGGCTTCTCCTCGTGGCGCATCCACCTGCAAGGCTGGTCAGAACACTTTGCCTTCCTGGGACCAAGACGTTCCAGCACCAGGTAAGAGATGATTGCTGTAATTTGGCCACTTAACATCACCTTGTCACCTACCTAATCTAACTAAGCAACCTTATCTAACTTGCATTAATCGTACAATAACTTAATGTTATCAAGCCATACTAACCAGTCCTTACCATTGTTTAACTTTACCCTAATCTCTTTTTACTTGAAAACTTTTAGTCTTCTTTTATGACATATGAGGAATATAGAGATCCATAATGAATCTCTGTGAAGTGACCTGAATGAAAAATTTTGTTTGGACATTATATCCTGGGGGCATTTTTGCCAAAGTCATTCTTTTCACTTTGCTTCCCAAAGAATAGTAAGATGTCTGGTGATGAATACCTACTTTTTAGTTTTTTATTTATTTATGTCCTTAACCTGTGGCACCAGTAGGCTTAATGGAGGCCTTAGATGGTGGACTCCGCCCATTAGAAGTGCAGGTTAGATATTTTAAGTGACGCCTCGTTTTCTTTTATTGAGAGGCTCATGCTGCCAGCGGAAGCTCCTCGTGCATATAACATTGCAGTCCAGTCGAGGATAGTGTTATAGCAGCATGTGGGTGATCTTTTGGCCATTTGGTGGTATTACCAAAGAAAAGTGGCCAGTGGGTATCAGGACTCAAACTCGGGACTTTGAGCTGGTATGCTCGACCGCTGGCCACTAGGTCAAGACATACATTAATGTTATGTTTTCTATGATTCCAGAACTGCCATACCTGGTGGCAGCCCTGCTGGTGGGCCTCTGTGCTGGCATCTGCTTTGTAAACTCCCTTTTTGGAGACTTTGTCTTTGATGACTCTGAGGCGATTGTCAACAACAATGACATTCGGGGAGAAACGCCACTCAGCAACCTGTTCCATAATGACTTTTGGGGCACCCGCCTTACCCACCCTTCCAGCCACAAGTCTTATCGTCCACTCACCGTGCTCTCCTTCAGGTGGGTGCTTACTGCAAGATATTGCAAAACAGAGTATGCCAACATTATGTTTTGATAGTGTCTTTGGGGGCTGTTTGAAACTTAACTAGTAAGAATGATTGTTCATTGCCCAATGCTAGGACTTATGTATGTCTTGTTCATTATACCTGTAATGTATAATAATATAATTTTGTTATTGAGTATTTGATATCGTGGCATTAATGTTTTCCAAGTGGGCTTGTAGGAAAACTTATTTTTCTTATATTTGAATGTAGTGTAGCATATGTTGATGCAGACAGATAATATGTTTAATGTGATACATGTTTGGCTCTTTGCTACTAACTATGCTAGATTGCTAGAAAATTGCATGTAAGTAATCTTAAATCATTCAAACATAAAATGATATTTTAACTTAGGGTGTCATGGAACTAGGTGCCACTTATGTATATCCATTACAATCACAGCTTCCTTGCATAAGATAACCAAAGCTGATGTTGCTATTTTTCTTTACAGAATCAACTACTCTTGGGGTGCCCTGGATCCTTTTAGCTACCATGCTGTCAACATTGTACTGCACTGTCTTGTCAGCATCATGAGTCTACGTGTCTTCTATGTGGTGTTTGGCAGCCGGGCACCAAGGGCCGCTGTGCTTGCAGCTATACTGTTTGCCACACACCCAATCCACACAGAAGCTGTGAGTGGAGAATGGAGGCAGGATGGAGCCTATAATTGTGTTGCATCACTGCTGTTAATTGGACATGTGTTGATTTTTCAAAATTGCTCTTTGAAAATGTATCCTCTGACACAATTAGAGCTTGTGGTCCTGTTCCAAATGGGATGTTCTAGGGAAACATGATTCCTGATATCCATCCCAATCTGCCATTATCAATCAATCAATCATTGGGGGCATACACTAAGGGGCTTGTTGGCTCGCCCACCTTTCAATGCTAACCCTGGAAATCACCCCATGCAGTAGGCCCCCTTCCCATACCAAGTAACTTCCTACAGGAATCATCAACTTACCCCAGCTACGAACTTTTTGGCCCAAAAAGTTTGTAGCTGGGGAAAGTTAGTCTCCTCCACTCCAGATTATCCCTTTCAAAGACAACCTGAAAAGCAGGATCAGCTTTTGGGTAACTTGCCACATATCCATATAGCTAGAGTTGACGTTGGCAGACTATGCTGGTAATAGGCCTTGATTCAGTCTCATGGAGCAATTGGTGACTTGACACAAAGTCATTCCAGCCATACCCATGATTCTGTGAAGGCACTTAGCACCAAAGACATCGATTCGTCTCTTTAGGTCGATGCTCAGTGTCCATGTCTCACAGCCATACAGTAAGACAGTGACTTGAAGATCTGAATCTTTGTCCGTCTGCACAGCTACCGACAATACCAGATACTCGTGCTGAGTGAGTCCATAACACTGTGGGCCAGTCCATTCTGCTGTAATACTTCTTGATGTGACCCACCACTGTTATGGACTATGCTACCAAGGTATATGAAACTTCAAGATATCAGTGTCCTCGCCACATGCATAAATAGACTGTACTGCCATTAGGTAATGGAAAACATCTTATGGCAGGATAGTCTAGTTGTTATGCTATCCCTATATTATAGAAGGGTATGACTTGTTAATGCTGTTGGCCACAAGACTCACTATACCACAAAGGTAGTAGTGGAGGTGTGGTATCATTGTTCCTTTGCCCTATAACCCAGTTAATATGGTATATTCCTCCTCTAATTTCAGAATAGAATTTGAAATTTTTTAAAGTTATAATTTGTAGTAAAAAACACACTATTACTAATATAGAATAACAACAATGATGCAGGAGGCTGTAGGTAAAATGTTAAATGTGACATACTGACTATATTGAGTTGAGCCACATGACCTCACATGTCATTCTTCCCTTAACTGCATTTACAGATGTGGGGCTACCTATGCAAATTGTACAAGTGTGATATGTTTCAGGTTTCAGGAATTGTGGGACGAGCAGATCTGTTGTGTGCGCTCTTTGTGTTTGTTGCCTTTCTCAGCTATGTGAGGGCTGTCAAGCAGGCGTCTGAAGAAGCTACCAACAGAAAGCAATCATGTCACTGGTATGACCTTGCCTTCATAATACATTTGTTGGTATATTTGGATTATTCCAAAGGTGGGGGACAAGGAACTGCCTCGTGTAGGTCATTAACTGGCCTCTTGCAGTCTCCTCATTTCTTATGTTCTTATGTTCTTATATTTATTTAACTGAACACACCCAGAAGCAGGTAGAAGAAAGGAGTGTGTTATAATCCTTAAGTGGTACATCCAGTTAGGTAACAAATGTTTTTAGGAGCTTCATGTTATTCTTCAAGCATATTAGTTACGTTTGTTTCCCTATAAATCCCACCTTAAAGAGGATTATTAGACTGCATGTATATTATTGCTTATATTGCCACTACAGGCAGAATAATTATGATTGGTTTGACGGATTTGTGATCTGACATGAAAAACCTAGGTAACTGAGTCTCTTCTGCCTTTAATTGGGTGGATGGGTGATTCTATGTATTATTAAGGAATCCATTCAGTAGGAATTAACATAGTAGCAAACTTTGATCTCTTTATCTATTTAGTATTGCAGTATGTTTCTTACTAAACCTCTTATATTTTTTTCCACTTTTTTTAGCTGTTTACTTGACACCTTTCAGAACTAAAATATGAACAAACCAAATTGTTGATTTATTTAACTTGTTACTATTTTTTTTTTCCTTTGGATTAAATTCCTTTGTCCTAAGTTTTTTTTTCTTGGATTGCTTTTATTTTCTTCTCTGGTTTTTATTCTTTATTGCATTTCTTGATGTACTTAGAAAATGGCTGAGGTGTTTAGTGTTAGGTTGTTTCATAGCCTTTGTCCTTATTTCCTTGGTGTTCTCATCCTCAGGCTAGGAAGGTGTGGCAAGAGCACAGTGTACCTGATGTTGACGGCTACAGCCACTGCCATTGCTATGCTGTGTAAAGAAGTTGGCATCACAGCACTGGTGGGTGTGATCTCCCTTGTGTCTTTGTGTCTGTATGTCACTGTTTAAGTGTGAGCATCATAGGTACAATTGCATGTCAAAAATATTACTTAAATTTCCACTTATTCTCTATATTGGCATTAACTTTCATATGAATTTCTTTGACTCCTCTTTGCAATTATGCCCCCTACACCATATAAACTTAAGACTTCCAGCAGGGCATTCCAATTAACTTCATATGGAGAGTCACTATACTACTTCTAAATACCTCTATGAGGAAAGCATTTGGCAAATCTGCATGTTATGGATTTAGTAGCATTTATGCAGATATAAAGATGCCATAGTTTAAAGGTGCGACATGTGTTATCTAGTTGAGTGTTTAGTGTGGGTGTCTTTTTTTCAGGGTGTGTGCAGTGCATATGACATCATCCTGGCCCATGGGGGAGTGATTGGACGCACTGTCATCCTCCTGGTCCTTGGGCATAGCACCAGAGCAGTTGCCTTGTGGAGGAGCATCCCAGGTACTGTGATTAACCTGTGTGTGTGAAGTTGTCATGGGTTTGCTCATGGGTGATAAGGTGGTTTTCTCAATTACTAAAGGAAAATTTAAGACACCATCAAAGGGAATATGAATGTATTAGTCATCATTCTCAATACTTCATCATTTTGGCTGCACAGCACCAAGCATCATTTGGGAAGGGCTGGGATCTGAGAAAATGTGAAAAAGCTGATACATATATTATCTTTGCTCTACCATCTGCTGGAAGCTTTAATGATATAAGATTTGTGTTGAAAAAAATGTTCTTCTCCAGCTGCACTTGTTTACATGTCATCTGCAGATGGTGTAGTACGGCGGATGGTGTGGCGTCACTTGGTACTGTTGGTGACAGGTATGGGTCTGCTGGTGGCACGCTGGGTAGTCATGGGGTCCACTGTGCCAAGGTTCATGAAGGTGGACAACCCAGCCTCCTTCTTGGAAAGTGTCTTGTTCAGGGTAAGTTAACATCAGTCCCTCCTTGCAACACCACCTGAGTTGGCATGACAAAAGTGTTTTGTGGTGATACATTTATATGATACATGGTCAGAGATGGCTTTACTGTAATGTGCATTGAATAAGAACCACCTGTTTTGGGTATAGGATGACTAAATTTACAGTTACTCTGGCTTTAAAAGTTTATTAAAAAAAGTCTGAGGTGCCTTCAGAAAGCTTTTTTAAAGCCTTGCATCTTGAGCTTGCATGTTGCGTAAGTGCATAGCTTTAATGTTCTCATACAAGGGTTGTTCATAGATATTTAGTGACAGATTGCTGTGGCAAATGTGTTTTTCATCAGTCTATATTTTTATCTTATTTTTATATTTCTATGTTGATGCCATACTTGGAGGCCCTCTCATCTTTCTTTGATGTATGGAAATGAAGAGCTTCATGACTAGCTCAACCCTAGTGTCACAAGAACATTATGGAGACTTTTTAAATGAACTTGATTTTGAAATTATGCTTTTATGGCAACCAATTTTTATTTATTTTGTTACATAATCTGTTAAACTGTTTAACACAGCTGTCTCTGCAGCAAGATGATGTAAGTGGTCTCAAAATAGGATTTAAGATAGGAATCTTAGGGACACAGATAGATGGAATCACATTTTCCCAGCATTATTTGACTAATTCAGAAAGAAATCAACCCTTGTGCATATGTAGTTTGACTCAAAACTTTGAAAAGTAAAAACATGCATTTTTCCCCCTGAATGTACTGAGCCTCATTTCTATCCCCTGCAAAGCTTGATTGATCAGTGCTCATACAATGCATATATCTATTGACCCAAAGCAGTGGTGAACAAATTTCATTCCCTTCACCAGAATGTACTGAACCCTGTCTCCATCCCCCACAGAGCTTGAATTATCAGTACACCTACAGTATGAATGCTCTGCTGCTGATCCTGCCAATCTGGCTGTGCTTTGACTGGTCAATGGGCTGTGTGCCAGTCATTGTAAACTTCAGTGATCCAAGACTGCTGACTCTTCCTGTTCTCTGGGTTTCATTTGTAATGTTGCTGAGGCGAGGAATGGCACAGGGCAGAGGAAGTCAGACATCTAGGTAGGGACTGTCAGTAGCTCATCATGTTGTTGGAATACTATTTGTTACTGTTAACAATAATAGGTTACATTATGGTGCCTTATTAGTTCGGACAGAAGAATAAATGATTTTGAATTCATATAAAAGTTATGAATAATGTTAATTTATGTGTGAGAAAAAGTGAATGCAGAGTGTTTGATGTAGCACACCACAGTGGAAGAATCTTGATTTAATATAGGATGAAAAATTTTCTTTATCTAACATTTTGATGGAAGACAACTGTGTTGGTCTTTCTTGCATAAGACAGTTTAGGCTTAAGGAAGGATGATGCACTGCTGGCATTGCTTTAATTGGAAAAAAATGCTTGAGCATAAACATAAAGATGGTGTTGGTGGATGAATAATAAAGCCAGTTCAAGTTATTGAATCAACTAGATATACACAGTGTCAAATATAAAGGATATTGAATTTCAACACACATATTTGCATTATAAATTAGATTTTCTTTCAGATTTGTGCTGATGGGGCTTGCCATGGGTATTGTGCCATTTCTGCCTGCTACTAACCTCTTCTTCCGTGTGGGGTTCGTCATAGCAGAGCGTGTGCTGTATTTGCCCGTGGCTGGTGTCTGTATCCTGGTGGTGACAGGCATGAGGGAACTGTGTTTGGCTGGCCACCTTGGCAGGGTAAGGCTCATGTTGTTTTGTTTTGCATGGATCAGTTATGTATTATCGATTGTGGCTTGATCTGCTAATCTTTTATCATATTTGTTAGGTTAGAGGCACCAATAGAAAGTTCAGAGAGCAGATGTGGCTATGTGCATGAAACGAAAAAAAAAAAAAAAATCATCCTTCAGTAGTGTTCTTGCACACTAGCAGTATTGTGTTCTTATTATTAATTCTGGAGTGAGCAAATTCTTAATTGGCTTATGTTTGTTATGTATATGTATCTTGTTGACACTCAAATCATTGAACTTCTTGATGAGGTGTTGTCTTTAACGAACCATTCATGGTTGAGTTTTCCTTTCTCTGTCAAACTTTTCTCTGGAGGGTGAGGTTCTTGGGCCAGCTAAATGTGAGGTGGTATACAAGCTGTGATTCCTATATGGCATCATTGAATATGTGAAGAATGGCGCTATGACGTTGCATGGCATCACGTACCTACAGTGTGATATCTAATCTAATCTAATCTACTCTATTGTACTCTACTTTGATAACTATTCTTCAGAACTCCCTCAGGAGAGGGGCTAGTTATGACAAATTAATTTTTATTTATTTTTAGTCCAAACTCTCTACTCTTACACACTCCATCTCTCTCAACCTCCTATCAGTCCCCTCTCTCTGGTATTACAGCACTATGTCTTCTTATTTCATAGTTGGGAGTCTTCCTCTCTCACCCAAAGCATCCACTCTGCCTCACTTCTCACTCTCTCCACATGACCAAACAATGTGAAGATGCGTTTGACCTCTACCATTCCACAATTCATTCTTTCACCTTTAACAGACATTTACACTTTCACTGCATTCACCATCCATCTTATTCACACCACAAGCACCTCACAAATAAATGATCTACACTGGCTGAATTCTAAATCTTTAGCATTCAATCCACATCTATGCCTCACTTAGGTCAGTGTTGGCATTATTATGCTATTATGCCATCCCTTCTTTATCTCTGTACTCACCATCTTACCTTTCACCACACATCCCAAAAGTCCTACAACTCTCCTCCCTTGTAATGCTTTCTCGTGTATTTTTTCCTCCATGCTTCCATATTTGCACAGGATTGAACCAAGGTATTTAAATTCTTCCATTATTTGACCATTCAGTTTGACTTCACACTTTTTCTCGGGGAATCAGGAACTTCTCCCCAAGAGGCATAGAGGCAAAGATATGAGGGAATGTATGTGGATTGATGTATGTAGATGCCTTGTCTTGGCTACTCCTCTTTAAGGAGCATATAAGACAGGTATATAGATAGATAGCCTTGTGGTGGGTGCTGCATGAATAATACCATATTTCCTGCTGGTTATAAAATGTGACCAAAAGGTATGGAGTGAAGGGTTGGGGAAACTCCTCCTCCGTACTCTTTCCTACAAAAAAGACAAGACACAGAGGGGAGCTGAGAGTTGTGTCTCCCTGCCCTTGGCCCTATTTGCATGGGTCTGGGGCTAAGTGATAGGAGTGTATATAGATGTGTGCATGCATGCCTGCTCTTGGCTATCCCCTTTAGGAGGATAGCAGACTGGTATATTGGTAGAGATGAAAAGGAAAAATTCTTTATACATGTTGTACATGTTTTTTTCTCATTTGTTTTGTTATTCTCCGCTACAAAATGATTGTAGTTTGTTGATTTAGTTTTGCTTTGTTCCTTTTTTTCTCAATTCCATTATTTTATATTCTTTTGTTTTTTATGTGCTTTTTTATTGGTTTCCTCAACAATTTCTGTGCTTGACCCATTTTTTTTCCATTCCGCATTTCATTCTCTTATTCATTATGTTTTTCTTTCAGTTAATGTCTACGCTTGACCCCAAACTTCAGCCTTATAATTTTTTTTCCCCTTTACTGTAATCATACCTTCCCCTTGCCCCAAATTTTGTCTTCCCTGGCTGAGTAACTCCTTTACGTTGCTAAAGGAATGCTATCTTCTTGCAGAGGGTCATCCAGGCTGGCTACGTGCTTCTGGTGGTGGTATTCATCCTCCGCGGCCAACAGAGGAGTCGTGAATGGCTCACTGAGAAACAGTTATTCAACTCTGGCTTGGATGTGTGTCCGCTCAATGCCAAGGTACTGCATCTGTTTGTTGTAAAAGGACTTCACTTCATTTGGTGGTGGATAGGATTTATTGGCAGGTTGGGGGAAGGGAAGGTGCTATATGTGTGGCCTCATATTGCCAAAGTGTGATTTTCTGCACTATTGGATTCATTGGTTAGCTTTTATCTCTCTTTTTTCCCCCATAGTATGCAGACAGTGCCTCTCATACAACACACACACACAAATATGTACATGCGTCTTCCTCTTGCAGGTTCACTACAACATTGGCAAAGTGGCTGCCGATGCCGGGGATGTGATGGAGGCAGTGAGGAGGTACAGGGAGGCACTCAGGCTCAACCCAGACTATGACCAGGCCATGAATAATCTGGCTAACATCCTCAAGGTGTGTGTGTGTGTGTGCGCGTGTGTGTGTTTGGGTCGTTTACCAGTCTTGAGGATCACGTGCTAGACTCGTCGATAAATGGAGAATATCTAAATAATCTCAGATTTGCTGATGGTATTTTTCTGATGATAATATATCTGTCTAGTGTACTAGATAAAGAAACAAGTTAGGAAGTTATTTGGAGGTGGTCTGGAATAGAAAAACAGTCAATAGAGATGAGTGGAGATGGTTGGGGATGCATTTGTTCTACACTTGTATCATAGATAATGATGATGATGATGATGGTGATGATGATGCCCATCTGACTGGCTTTTTCCCCTCAGGACCAAGGTCATCTGGATGAAGCCTTGCACCTGCTGCAGCAAGCCACCACTCTTCGGCCAGACTTTGCAGCTGCCTGGATGAACCTGGGCATTGTTCAGGCCTCACTAGGAGACCACGGCTCTGCAGAGACCAGCTACCTCGCAGCCCTTTCCCACAGATCAGTGAGTTGCTCTTTATAGATTAGAAAGAATCAAAAGGGTAACTGTTTTGTGTTTGTGTAGAGTATCTAGTACCCTGCAACTGGCAAATTTTTTTTCCATGCATAGCTTATCTATCTATCTTTTTATCTATAATTTCTGATGCCTCGTTCCATCTGGAAACATCCCCCAAGTATGCTACGGCAGAAGAGCTTCCACCTCTCCCCATCCACACACTCTTTCCTTGCTTGTTCAAGCCCTACCTCTCTATCAGCACCTCTATTGTGCACTTTCAGTTTTTTCTATATTTGTACTTCTTTGTCTACCTGAATTTGTTATGATAATCATGAGACTATTAACTTGCCTTAATAGAGGCACAAAGCAGTTGATGACACTTTTTCACTTATCCCACCATACAGGTATACCCAGACTGTCTGTACAACCTGGGGAACCTGTACCTGGAGAAGGGGGACCATCATTCAGCATTGGCGACCTGGACCAATGCCACCACCCTCAAGCCTTCCTTAGCGGTGGCCTGGACCAACATGCTCATCCTTCTTGATTCCCAAGGACTCTACCAGCCAGCCATTGATATCGCAGACCAAGCACTAAAGTGAGTGTCATATTTTTTGTATTTTCTTACACCCTAGATTTATGTAATGGAACTTGTAAATATTTAGGTGTAACTGATAATGTGGATGTGTATTTGGGATGCTTTGGATATGAATGTAGAAGGATTTGATGTGTGTAAGGGAGGCTGTGTGTGGTGGAGACTAAGGTTGCACAAAGTGTAGAGTGCAGGGTTTTTTTTGATTTTTGTGAATCAAGGTTCCAGCGTATTGTGAAATACATATGTTGAATAAGAGATTTTAAATTGAAACTTATATAGAGGAACATACAAAAATATAGCTTCCCATATAGAAGCTTGGAATAAACTGGATGGAGAAGTGATTAATGCAAGAAATATTGATGATTTCAAAAGCAGACTGGATAATAGATTTGGAGACGGGACAGTACAAGCATAGCTCTTTTCCTGTATACTATTACAAATAAGTAAATGCAATTAAGTAAATACACACATATGGTAACCTTTTGTAATTACTGCCAGACACCTACCAAATGAACCAGCACTGCACTTCAATCTGGCCAACACTCTGGGCAAGCTG
The DNA here is from genome assembly GCA_036785275.1 of Cancer borealis. Lineage (NCBI taxonomy): Eukaryota > Metazoa > Arthropoda > Malacostraca > Decapoda > Cancridae > Cancer > Cancer borealis. The sequence goes on from JAXIVD010000864.1 coordinate 63,997, forward strand.
AACCGCTACCAAGAGTCTGAATCCCACTTCCTGCTAGCCACCACCCTGGATCCTACTAATGCCAACTACTGGGCCAATCTGGGTGTGCTGTACCACCGCTGGCGCAAGTATGAACAAGCACAACAGTCCTATGTTCATGCCCTCCGCCTCAATCCTTCCCTGCGGAGTGCCCAAGACAATCTGAGTATGCTGCTCAAGGCTACTGGCAAGATAACCAGATAGCAGGAGGCGACAGTGGTGACAGCTGCAAAAAGGTGATGAGGGATGGTTCTTTGTCTCCCACTTATGTTTAGTAATTTCCTATTTATTTCTTCTGTCTTTAAATAGGGTTTCTCGTTGAGTTTAAAAAATTTTTCACACTTTTCTATTGTTGATTGTTTACTTGTATTTTTCTGTTGATTGACTTTTTTTCAGTAAGAATTATTATTTTTTTTTTGTGCCAGTTTTCTTCTACATGAATCTCAGTGTTACACTACAGTATTTATTTAGTTGATCATGTTTGTTTTCTTGAGATATTTAGTAATCAGTATAGCTTGTCATGTGGTCAACAGTGGTTTGTGTAAGGCATAAAGGTATTTCCAAACCTGTAGCAATTACTGGCAGAGGTAGAAGAATAGGAGGTATTTGGTCTCTTTGGAGGTTACTTTGTTACCTTAATTGGGAAGCAAAGATCTGCATTTGAGTGTTTGAGTGTACAGTAGTTTGATTTTTTACTTTTATTGGTTTTAATTCTTCTAACAAACTTTATAGTAGTGTATTGGCAGCTCCATATTGTGTACAAACAGAATAATCACCTGCAGTGTTCATGGATATTACTGGTGAGTTGGGATTTCTGTTTGCACTATAATAACTAAACACAATAGTAGCTTACTGGTCTGAGTTGCTTTAAGGAGTGTGTGGAAAGAGGAAAGATATGTGGAACAATACTCTCAATGGTGATTATCCATCCCTGCCACACCCCAAGGGAACCTTCAAGCAAGATGCAATATGTGTTAGAGTATATGTGTGCCAAGTTACCTGTGAGACTCAGTGGCCATATTTTAGTGTTACGTTTTTTATTTTTCTCAGTTTATGCTGTGGGTGATTGCCGATTCTCAATCAAATACTTACTTAATTTTAATTCTGACATTAGTTTTTATAGAGCAAAATAACAAGATACTAGAAGAATAATTACTAGTGTGAAGCCATTGCCAGAAGTCGCATAAATTTGTTGTATTACATGAGCCTATATCTTTTTGAGTATTAAATATGCATGTAAAAGTATACATGTGTGAGAGAGAGAAAGGGTTTTTGATAGAGCAGTAATGGATATTTGGTTTTGTCCAGATGTGTAATAGGAAGATTGTTGGATGTGAGAGTGGAGGTATGTCTGACCACTACCATGTGGAGGGAAAGTCGAGAGTAGGCATGAGGACGGTGAGAGCTAAGAGAGTTAAGGGTAAAAAAGTAAATTTTGAAAGTCAGAGAGTTAGAATTGGGGAAAAGATTGAGGATGAGTGGAATACAGTGAAAAAAGCAAGTGACTAGTGATAATGAGGATGTGACATGCTTCTTTGGAGAAAACTACTTTTTTGTGTCATTTAAGCAAATTCCTTTTACCAATTATTTCCAGTGTTTCCTTTAAATTTCCAGCCTCTCTTTTTCTTCTCAATATTAGATCTTTTCTATCTGTTTCTTCCTGGTTGTTCATCAATTTATATATTGTAATTAAGTCTCCTCTTTCTCTTCCTTTTCCAAGTGTGCTTAGTTGCATTTCTTTTAATCTTTCCTTATATATGGGATCTTTCAATTCTGGCACTATCTTAGTTGCTATTCTCTGTATTCTTTCTAATTTTAACATATGCTTTTCTTGTGAGGGGACCATATTACTTCTGTATGCTCCAGTTTTGGTCTTATTATTGAAATTAAAATTTTTCTCATCATATCTTTATTTAGGAAGTGAAAAGCCATCCATATATTTCTTAGCATCATGAATGTGTCACCAAAAATTCTATCTATATGTTTCTCTGGTGATAAGTTATCCTGTATTACCACTCTCAAATCCTTTTCTTCTTTTCTATTGATATAATATTTGTCCTAATTTATACGTCCATGAGGATCTCATTGCACTTCCCATTTCCAATACATACCATTATTTTGCATCAAATTCAATTTCCCACGTGTTGCTCCATTCATATATCTTGTTTATGTCTTTCTGTAGCTCCTCACAACCCTCGTATGTGTGTATGTGTGTGTGTTATATGTTATAGTTACCTAATTGTAGTATACAGGGCCTGAGTTATACTCGTGTGGTTCTATCTTCGTATTTATATTTGTCCAGATTTTCCTTTAGTCATTGTATATTCTTCTAGTTGTCACTTATTCTTCTTACCCATTGTACTTAAAGCCAAGATAATAATGCTAATTTTCTACTCACAATTGAAGAGTTTTCATGAGACAGGAAGCGTGTCCTTTCCGAATTACCCTTATAATAGAGTGGTGAGTAGGACAGGTAATGCATCTTGTTGGTTCAAACTTAATGGGCACATGGCTGACGAGATTACATTTTAGACAATTGTTTTTATACTAAGGAACTTCATCTTGGGTGTGGTGTGTAGAAATAACAAATTATCTGTATAGTTATATAATTAACATTAGTTTGCTAAATTTAATGAAGATAGGTGCCAATTATAGGTTAAACTAACACCCATTTGTGAGAGAGTGCCAAGTGTTGGAGGTGTGGATGAGTAAGGTGAAGTGACAATGTACTGTTACTGCCCCTCTCCAGATGAATGTTGATACCACTGCTAATCGAGTTGATCACAGCCACAGCTAAATATGGAAAATAAGTCATAATTCACACAGAGAAATTCATAATTAAGCTTAAATGAAAAATAATTTTTAAAATTTACAAAAAAAGTACAATTAACTATATCATAGGAATTATCCTAGAGACTTGAATTGCAGTTGATCTTACTCTTACTTGGTTACAGAAACTCCAGTTTAAAATCTGTTGAGACATTGGTATCACAATATAATTTTTTTTTATCATTATGCATTTTTGGAAATTTAACACTTAATTCATTATTCATGTTAAACGTAAGTCTTTGAATAGTAGCATTTTTGATATGAGCCATAATAATGGAGGTGAAAAGCTTGCTTGCATTGGATTATCATGGGACTTTACTTCTCTCCTTTTATCTTTTATTTGTTATTTATTGTGTCAAAAATGTTGTAGTGTCATGCATGTCATAGATACGTTTAAGTATGCCAAACATGTTGATATGGGCTAAAAGTAGTGATCTTTGAGTATTTGTTTTTTGTATAAACCATTTGGCTGTTTTGTTGATGGAGTGTGGGTATGCTGGTTATACCACCACAGTAGCAGCAGCTTCCAGAGACAAGTTAGGGTACATCCAACAGGAGTAATTTCATGCACTGGACACTACAATTGCAAGCCATAGGAATTGCTGAAGTCTGGGAGTTGTTTTCATGATGTGAAGGACCAAAACAGGAAGTAAGAATAAGGAATGTTATGTGCAAAAAATAAACTCGTATTTTCTTCAGTCAAGAAGTCAAGGTGGGATATATTGTGGTGAAGCACAACTATGGTGGTTATACACCCCAACACATGTAAACTATGATGCTTCTTATGTTAGTCATTATGATTGTGCTTGGAACAAATCCATGCAGAATCACCATCAGGTACATAATATTGCTCTAGTCTTAGTTTCCATGCATGTATTTTCTATCCCTAATTATGTTTCCCTCTTGATACACAAGCACATTTAAGGTGTAGCCAGCAAAAGATAATTAAGTTATTTTTTAAACAACTGGTGAGCATATATATTGTTGTTTGATGACATATTTGTTGAAGCTTGAAAGTGATTAGTCTGAGAAAATGTTATGTGCTTGTGAACGGTCCCATCTCATAATTCAGTATCACTGTAAAAGGGTGGTATATGTATTCTTAAAGGCTTAGAATGGTAGCTTGACTGCACTTATTAAACTTATGCACTTAAATGTGTTTATAGGTAAAGAGTAGTATTTATGGGGACATGAGGCAATCATAGTATAAGTGTGTATAGAGTTTGAATGTGAAGGTGACAAATGATGTGTGATTAGTAAAATGTATATGTAGCACTGCTCATGTGCTCAGTGGGGCTTAATTTTATTTGAAGTTTGGAGTAATTCGACCACCATATATAATTCTGAGATGTGGAATACTTCCTGTATCGATGTGAACTCAAGTGAGGAGCCAGTGTGGAACATCTTGTGTAAGGTTAGGAGTTAATTGTACAAAATAGAGATTAACACTTATTTGCCTGTGTCCATTCTTTAGTTGTAGGTCTGAAGTGTGGACGTAGTTTACTTGGCATGGAGTACAGCACTTTACTTAAGTTTGCAGTCTGACCTGCCCATAGCTTGCAAACACTGCTGCAGAATGTAGGTGGCTATTGTTCGAGAAATTTTGTGACCTGCAAAAAAAGTAAGAGGCCATGCACTCAATAGAATGGGATGTTGATGAGATCCAGTTATTTATGTTTTCCCTGATTGGACTGAACTGAACAGCAGTATTCAGGGAGTGATGGACATACTTGTGAACAGACTATGTGTTACTACAGCTGTCACTTGTGTGTACTTAAAAGTCCCTTTTAGCAGTTGTCTCCCCAGTGGTACATTTTGGTCAGAGGAATACTGTAATTACTGGTTAGTCATTAGCTTTTGTTGCATTATTCTTTCAAAGAAAGGTGCTCAATTATAACTTTATGGTGTAATTTGAAGTTTTTTTGATAATCATATGGGCCTGTAGGTAGGGGTATGTCTATAAAATTTCAGAGGGAGGCAATGCTTTTTGGTCAGTACTTTTACAGATAATCATCAATATTTTTTTTCTTAAGGCAGTGGCTGCCTATGAACATGTTACACAGTTATGTTAGTTTATCTCATGGCAATGTGCAATAGACAGAGATAGGCTGTCAGCCATTTACTGGTTACACTATTATGATTCTTTTGATGTTTCAAGAAAATAATGAATTTACCTATAAACAAGCCACATACTTAAGTTCTTTTTATAATATATATATGTATATATATTTTTTTTATCTTTTAGCCATGGTGCCGGTAGGCCTTATGGAGGCCTTAAATGGTTGGCCTCCGCCCATTAGTAGCGCAGGTTAGATTTTTAAAGTGACGCCTCGTTTCATATAGACAGGCTCATGCTGCCAGTGGAAGCTCCTTGCGCATATAGCATTGCAGTCCCGTCAAGAAAAGTGTTTTGGCAGCATGTGGGTGATCTTAGGCCATTTGGCAGTAGTAGCAAAGAAAAGTGGCCAGCTCGTGCCGGAGCTCGAATGCGGAACCCTGAGCTGGTATGCCGGACCGCTAGCCACCGCCTCCATATGTCAAGTAAGATTTATTATTGTTTTATGTTTTCAATAACATTTAAAATTTTACATGAGATGTGTGCTCACAGAGTATAATTTATCTAAGTTATTTTGGCCCCCAATGAATGGGTGTTGGCACACAATCCAGTGTAATATTTTCTTGTTCTGTTAAGTTTTGTAAAATAAAAGAAATTAAGTTAAAATAAGTAAAGGTACTTGATATTACATTTCCTTCCGAGGGTAGTTTCGTTTATTTATTATTATATATATTTTTTGTATTATGTGTGTGGGGTTGAGTGCCGTTTTCCTGTGTGATGGTGGGTAGCAGTGTGTGTTTTTACCTAGTTGTAGTATATACAGTGGTACCTCTTTTTTCGAACATCCTTTGACTCGAACACTTCCCAATCCGAACACATTTGGCGAACAAATTTTGTCCTCCAATCCGAACGCGGTCTTGCAATCCGAACACAAATATACGCGGCGGCCGAAGCCGCCTTCCCGCCAATCGGCCAGTCTCGCTTGCACTTCTCCGCTGTGAACACCTCTCTGTTGTGCTTAATATTTTTGCATATTTTCTTGAAATTAGCCCTCATTATGGCTCCCAAGAAAGTGAAAAGTAACAGTGCAAGTGGTGGAAGGAAGCTGACTTGCTATAGTATAGAAATGAAGAGGGAAATAATAGAAAAACATGAGAGGAGTTCGTGTTTCTGACCTGGCCTCACAATACGGGATGGCCAAGTCTACGATCTGCGCATTTTTGAAGCACAAAGAGACAATAAAGGCTGCTGATGTGGCTAAAGGAGTGTTTGGTAAATCAATTTAGAGTGTTTGGTTTGAGGAGTGTTTGGTAAATAGTTTTTTATTTAAAATAAACTGGAACGGATTAATTGTTTTTGCATGAATTTCAATGGTAAAAATTGCTTCCTAATTCGAATGTTCTCAATTCGAACAGCCGAAAATAACGAATTAAGTTCGAATCAAGAGGCACCACTGTACTATACACTTGTGTGGTCCTGTCTTCGTATCTATATTTGTCCAGTTTTTCCTTCAGTGTATGTACATTATTTGCCGTTATCACCTGCTCCTTCAGTCCATTCCAAGTATCTATAATTCTTTTGAGAAAACAACTTTTTTACGGGTCTGTAATTAATTGGTTCTTTATTTCCATTATTGTTAATAGGCATTATATCGTCTATTTTCCATTCTTGAGGGACTTTTCCTGTTTTAAGAGAGCACTCAAATTTATATCGTGAATTGGCTCCGTCATTTCTTGTCTACACTCCTTCAAGATGTATCCTAATATCCCATCTGATCCTACTATTTTTCTTTCATCCAGTTCCTTTATAATTTTTTTCATCTTTATTTATTCTGATTTCCCATTCATCATTTGTTCTCTTTTCTCCTTGTGACTTTTCAAAGTCAGATTTAGTTGTAAATACTTTCTGAGAATTCTTGTTTAGTACTTCACCCATTTCTTCCGGGTTCTAATATACTTCCTTATTTTCCTTCAATCTAATTATATTTTCTTTGTTATATTTTTTCATCGATAACTTTAAAACAGCTTAGGTTCTTTCTTGCATTTGTCAACTATATCTTTTCCATATCTCTTTTCTTCTTACACTTACATATTCATTCCTTTCTTGTTTATATTATGTTGGCATTTTTCAATCGACAGACAGGGTAAAAGTGTTCAAAGGGGCAATAGATAAGGATTAGAACAAATGTAGATGGAAAAATAAGAGATAGAGAGGTATGTGGGAAAGAAAGGTTTGTTTGAATGGTATTTAAAGATGGTATAAGAGAGTACACTTGACGGTGCTACTTTGACTTGTTATCTACAAGGAAAAAGTATCTACACCGTACAAGTTTTTTTGAAATAGTTAAGTTAGGCTAACTTAACCTAACGTCTAGATCGCATACCAAAGTAGACGTTCGTTCTATTGAGTTATAATGAAATTGAACTGGAATGTAATAATAGATGTAGGAGTGTAAAATATTATGCATTTCTTTCTAGGCAAGCAATGGTGAAATACAGTTTGATATTATAGTAATCAGAAAAATAAGGCCAGATTCGTGTTCAGCATAATCTAAAACCTTATTGTACCAATTTTCATGAGATTCGGAGGTGTGGAAATTTTCATGAAATTTTGTAGGGTACACCCTTAGAGTTTTATTTTTATTTTTATAGATAAATCACATTTTGAAATAACTCAAAATGTATGGGGCTTACGTAAAAAACATATAGAATACAAACGAAAGAGCAAGATACGTTCATTCTATTGAGCTATAGTAGAATTCAATTGGAATTTAATTATAGGTGTAGGAGTGTAAAGTATTATGTATTCATTTTTTTCATAAAATTAAAATTTTCTTCATAGATATTTGAGTTATTGAAAAGACGATGACTTTATGATATATACATAACCAAACTCCATAACTTTACTTCTATATCATTTTCCTTTAAGACTAATATTAACATAGTAAAATGGGAAAACCTTTTTCGACCTCAATTCTGGTGGAATTTACTGGCCACAAAATGAAAAATCCAAATATTATAGTAAGGACAAAAACTAATTCCAGATTCGTGTTCAGCATGCCCGAGAACCCCTTGGTACCGATTTCCATGAGTTATATTGAAATATTAATATTTGACTTATTCGCTGAAATCATGATATTTTGAATAACTTGAAAAGTATTAAGTTTACGTCAAAAATGTATATAATAGTGTCCTCCTTTCCTTCCATCTTACAACTGGCCTTCCTCTCCTCGTAGGACCTTCAATTTCACTCACTCGCAATATAAAGTGTAGATTGCGTACCAAAGTAGATTCATGACACGTAGATAACAAGCCAAAGTAGCACCCACTTGACTGGTATGCAAGTAAAGTCAAGCCAAAGAATAAATATTTTTATGATGGAAGTTTGGCAAGTAAGTTGTAGTTTAAAGCAAGCTCAAAATTATTGAAAGTATGCTAGTGTATAGATGGAAGGATGAAGATAATAAGATACGTAAGATGTGTAAAGGGTTGAAGACCATACATGATATTGTACTGTAAAAAGTATAAAAGTGAGAGAATGGAGATGTTGGATGTAACTGTGCGTGAGAGGAATGTATAATTGGAATGATTTACAGCTGTTCTGCAATTAATTTTAGATGATGAAATACATGCAAGGACAGGATAGATGATATGGGCCATCGAAAAGGGCGTTAATGTATGGTGTGAAGGAGTTCCTTGAAAAAAAGTTGGCAGTTCGAGTGTAAGGATGTACGCGAGAGAATGACCAATAGATTAAGCTGAGTGTGCATGAACATTATAGTTAAGTGCTGAGGAAAGGAGGGGAATTATATGTTAATGTTATTATTGTTATCCCATCCGATAAAGAGACATTGCAACCAAGACCAAGACAAATTAGATCTTTCTAACGGCACACACTCTTATTACATTTCTATTATTTCTTACTGTTTATTTCATAGGTTTAGTAAAAATAACGTGCGTAGAATAATGTTACGGAACAAGGTGAAAGGGAACTGAGCAGGCGTCAGAAGACGATGACTCCATCTTGTGGCACCCTTGCCATTGCAAAGTCAATATCGCAAACCACAACGAAACGGAACTGAGCTAACCTGTTCCTATAGGCTATATTTGATATACTTTTTGACTGGTTGCGCTGTTGTTGAAGTAAAAGGTGAAGGGAAGTGTGGTGTTGGCAGTGTGGGGTGTGCAGAAATGGGAAGAGAAAGAGAGAGAATTGACGTAAATTTAACTTAATTTATTTAGTTATACGTTGTGATTTATCCTTATAAAACAGGACCTATAAGTGGCACATCATTGTTTGACTTCAGCAATATTGTCAAATAAAGTTGGTCTGTACAGGACATGTTCAAGGCTCTGGCTGAGATTACTCCCGCGGGGAAAAAAAAGATTTTGTCTCCCTGTAACCACTGATCTCAATTAATTAGGAAGCTATCAAATGTTTTCTGCGCGAAGTGCAGACGCCATTTTCTTTTGTAGCCACACGCTATTCTGGTGAAGATGTAAAAATTTACCGAAAAAAATAGCTGTTAGCATATGCTTTCTAGAGCTGTAGTTAAATAAGCCTAACCTAAACTAAACCTAATTAAATACTGTATAACAAAACCTTACTAAACCTAACCAAAACTAACTAAACCTAATGTAACCTTAAAAAAAATCGTATTTTCTTCTGTAATTCATCAGCATAACTGTTTCTGATGTTAAATTTGCAGTGCATTATAAATGTAAGGAGATGTCGAGTGGTTAAGGAAACGAATCTTTACCAATAGTTACCCAAATGTAAATCAACGTTACTTTTCGTATTCTGCAAAAGAATATATTACACTCAAGGGCGACAGACAATATGCAGGGAGAAAAGTTTGAAGACCATGGCGTGGCTTAGGTGAGATGGAAATCAGAATTTCTTGTGCCAAAGTGGAAGAATTGGTACTGGTTGTTTGAGAACAAAGCTGGTCATGTAGATGAGAAATGATGAGGGAGCCATAAATATGGAGGGAGTGGTAACCTTGCCAAGTGTGGCAGGAAGCAGGGTGTTGGCACTGCAGGTAGAAACAGTATCAAGGGAGTGCATGGATCTCTGTATCCTTATCATCATCATTGTTGCAGGTACTGAGACCAGGGTCTAACCAGCTGTCCTGCTTGGGGCTAACCAGGTTCACCATGACTTCCCCGAGGGTTCCTGCAGGACCGGACATGGTGTACACTGCAGTGGAGGATGCGAGGGCGGGCAACAGCATGAGTGGCCAGGAACAGCAGGATCAGTCTGCCTCAGGTGTAGGGAGGTGTAGGTGTGATGGCAAGATTCACCCTAAGGCAGGCAACTCCGTCAACAAAGGAGAGACCAAGTTTGGGTGTCAGCAATGTGCCAAAACTTTTAAACGCAAAATTGACCTTGAGAGACACACCTTGATACACAGTGGTATTAAAAACTATGAATGTGAACAGTGTAGGAAAAAATTTACTTTAAAGGCTGAGCTCACCAGACACATCCTGACACACAGTGGTGTTAAAAATTACCAATGTGAACAGTGTGGGAAAAGATTTGCTTATAAATCCATTCTCACCACACACACCTTGGCACACAGTGGTATTAAAAACCATGGATGTGAACAGTGTGGGAAAGGGTTTATTGATAAATCTAGCCTCACCAAACACATCATAAGGCACAGTGGTGTGAGAAATTATGAATGTGAAGAATGTGGAAAAAAATTTACTCAAAAATCTGATCTCACCAAACATATTCTAACACACAGTCATGTTAAAAATCATGAATGTGATGAATGTGGGAAAAAATTTACTCTTAAATCTAACCTCACGCAACACACCTTGACACACAGTGGTGTTAAAAATTATCAATGTGAACAGTGTGGGAAAAGATTTACTCATAAATCTAATCTCACCACACACACCTTGACTCACACAGGTATTAAAAACTTTGAATGTGAAGAGTGTGGGAAAAGATTTCTTTCAAGCTCAACTCTCAGTCAACATATCTTGAGACACACTATCTTGAGAGAGTTCAAGTGTGATGTTTGTGGGAAGTGTTTCAAGACAAAGGGTGATATTCGCGGGCACATGCAAATTCACTTTTGAATTGGTGAGTTG
>JAXIVD010000864.1:80000-87500 GCA_036785275.1 Cancer borealis
ATCATCATCATCAGAGAGAGAGAGAGAGAGAGCGAGAGAGCGTCTGACGGTCAGACGCACGTCGGGGTGCTGCGTATTTCAATGTAAATTACACGGAAACAACTTACTTATTCGAACTGAGATTCACTCCAGTGTCTTCATAAACTAAAGCATCCTGTGCAGTGTTAATGATTCTGAGGTGTAATTGACTACACGTGTATGTTACAATTGAAAAAAACAGTGATTGTCGGAAAAAAAGATAGTGTTTGAAATCCGTAACCTCAGATTCTGCCGCTTTGATAAGAGCTGGCTCAAGTGACCATGGCATCTGACTCCCGACACACGACTCTGACACTCGTGACCCATCTCCATCAGATTTGTCCATGCTTCCCATGTCTACACAAATGGTTTGTGTAACAATGGCGTCAAACACAAAAATCCTCTTGCCTCTCATCCCCTGCCCCAAGAGAAGATGGCGTGGGCGGGCCATTCAGGTACTCCTTACTCAAGCTACGGTTGTGTGTTCCTACACTACCTCCAGGTGCAGTCCCAATAGTGTGTGCATATATCGCTATACGGGGGTAGTCTTTCTCTTGCTCACTTTTACTGATCAGTTGAGAGCCTCACCCGGTATCACACGACCCTTTATCTGAGTATCGACAACCGTCCCAGTTAACTCACCAGCCTCCAGCAAAGATCCACATTACTAAAACTTCGCAAAATTTCCACCTCTGAAGGTTGATGTCTCACTCAAAGACAAACATTACGTCACATCACCAACGCGCGTTTGTTAATCCTTAAAATCTTACATCAGTCCCCGTTACAAATAACCTGCTGTAGTTCTCTGTTCTCTTAACAGATGGCGCTGTTTTGTACCACAAACTTGACACTGGTTGAAGCATTTCTTTCCTGTCTTTCGAGTCTTTGACTCTTACTTGCATCTTGGGGGGGAGATAGAGAGGGAGAGGGAGGGAATGTTGACTGGAGAGGCGGTGACGAGTCAGTGTTCCTGGGGCGTGAGGAAGGGATGGAATGAGTGAGTGTAAGGGAAAAAGGACGTCAGTGTTAAGACCGAGGTGAGTAGAGAGAAGAGCTAAGGTGAAAAGGAAATGATAGAGCTTGTGTGAGGAATAGAGGAAGAAGTGCTGGTTAGGTGAGGATCATTACGGAGAGGAAGGCGAGGAGAGAACATGCCAAGTTAGCTAAGGCAGGATGAGTATTTTTTTCTCCTTCATCTAATCATCTTTTTCCTGCCATCACGAGGAATGCGTTGTCATTTCGTAGAAGAACACTGGAATTGTGTTTTGACGAACCAGTGCTGTGCGCTTTACTATACAACACCGAATTAAGCTTTATTCTGTGTTCTTATTAACAGTCATTAATTAATATTATTGTTACTGAATACACAAATTTCCATGACTGCGAGTGATAATGTTTCCTCTACTACGCGGTACAGCCCAGAATAAGTGATTAATTAAATATTTCCTTCGCTACAGCTTGTGACCACCGACATGTAGCTTTACCTTATTTTTGGTATTATTTCCAATATTAGAAGTACTTAGGGAAAAGAATCGTTGGTCACGTGAAGTATTGAATTCGATGCGATTATAGCTAATCCTGAAATCTATTGGTGTCCTGTTTTCGGGACAGTGTGTTGCGATTCAGAATGTGATTCGGAGCAGTTCAAATTCGTTTGCTCGAAATTTTTGTTCAGTTGAAATGATTCGGATATATGACAGCGCTGATTGGTGTGAGCTGGCGTGACCCTTGTAGCCGGCAGGCGGCTCCAACATACTCTACTCCCTAACCCCTCCCTCCTCCTCCTCCTTCCTCCTCCTCTACGGAGTTGCCACATCTAGAAATCATCGGAGATTTGACTCTCCCGGATCTACGTGTAGTCATAAGTGCTAGGTGAGGTGCTGGCCAATAGGATCTCTAGATCTTGCAGGCGGGACAGGACGGCACCACTGCCTGGGAAATGTGGTCCGACCCAGCTGCAGTCTGCCTCACGGAAAGAGACTTATCAAGAATTACTAGCTCATGTTTTTCATGTCTTGAGGTGTCCATAATTCAATCGAATCACACTCACCTTCACTCTTGAAACTCCACAAAAAAGTCTAGTTTCAGAGAAGTCTGGACATGTACAGTCCCCTGGAATCCTTAAGAGGCTTATATATCAAAAGCAACATATATAATATAAAATCTAAATATACAAATAGGTGTGTGTGTGTGTGTGGGGGGGGAGAGAGAGAGAGAGAGAGAGAGAGAGAGAGAGAGAGAGAGAGAGAGAGAGAGAGAGAGAGAGAGAGAGAGAGAGAGAGAGAGAGAGAGAGAGAGAGAGAGAGAGAGAGAGAGAGAGAGAGAGAGAGAGAGAGAGAGAGAGAGAGAGAGAGGATTAAGATAAAGGACGGGTCACTGGAGGTCAGCCAATGACAGATCCCATGAAAAAGTAGGTGACATATGTCGCCTGGTTCTGTATTTTGGTTAGGAAGAGCCTGGTATACTCTCTCTGCGATCAGTGTGAAGGTTAGTGAGAGCCTCGTACAGTTTCCAGGGACTGTACATACATGGCATCTGGTTAAAGGTATCTTCGATTTTATTTTTTATTATTCATCGTCAGCTAGTAATTTAAATGGCAGTTTGTAGACAATTTTAGACATTGGTGATATATTTTTCTTTAATTTCATATAAATATTTATTTTTCACCGACAGACCGTGAAAACATGGGCTCTGGTAGAAGCTGGGTCGAGGTCACATAGGGAACTGTTGCAAGTAAATTGTCGGCCCACGTCTCTATGGCAGGGCACGATGAGCTGAATCCCCACTGTGCCTTTCATGAGTCCTTCCACCCAGCTTCTACAAGGTTTCGACACCCGCTCCTGCCACCACAGCCTCCAGCACGGTCATCATCACCATCTCAAAGGTAAATAAACGATACTTTCTTTAATTTGGTTGTACTTACCTGGATAACTGCTGATATTCAATGTAAATTTATGTCACCTGTATCCTCTGCAGGTTTGGAGTACTAAATATTTAGCAACTAGGTCGGAGAAGGCATGATTTAGATAGCAAGTTGAAGGTTACATTGGGGACTCGTTTTGTCTGGACTTACATCGTTGGCCATTCTACTCGTTCTACGGCGTTGATAACATTACCCGCGGCTTAACCTATCCGTGTTATCGTTCAGCCATGTCAGGAAGGAAGCGATAAGGAAGGGAACAGTCGGTGAAAAGGAAGGGCGTGCGTGCGTGCGTGCGTGTGCGTGCGTGTGCGTGCGTGCGTGCGTGTGCGTGCGTGCGTGCGTGTGCGTGCGTGCGTGCGTGCGTGCGTGCGTGCGTGCGTGCGTGCGTGCGTGCGTGCGTGCGTGTGTGTGTGTGTGTGTGTGTGTGTGTGTGTGTGTGTGTGTGTGTGTGTGTGTGTGTGTGTGTGTGTGTGTGTGTGTGTGTGTGTGTGTTCACATTTTATTGTGAGGCTCCATAACGTTCTCACGACCATAGAAAAATGTACACGATACATATAGCTAACTTATCTTTTCTACGTCGTGGATGTCAAGGCCGCGGCATCAGCGTCAATATTTTACACACACCGATAACTTATTATAAGTGAAGCTCTTTGTAGAGTATTGATTTTTAAGTTGTTGCTATGAGATAGTGAGAGAAAAGGAGGGGAGAGGAAGAGGGAGAGGAGAGGAGAGGAGAGGAGAGGAGGGGAGAGGAGGGGAGAGGAGGGGAGAGGAGGGGAGAGGAGGGGAGAGGAGGGGAGGGGAGGGGAGGGGGAGGGGAGGAGAGGAGAGGAGAGGAGGGGAGAGGAGAGGAGAGGAGAGGAGAGGAGAGGAGAGGAGAGGAAGAGAGGAGAGGAGAGGAGAGGAGAGGAGAGGAGAGGAGAGGAGAGGAGAGGAGAGGAGAGGAGAGGAGAGGGAGGAGGGAGAGGGGAGGAGGGGAGGGGAGGGGAGGGGAGGGGAGGGGGGGAGGGGAGGGGAGGGGAGGGGAGGGAGATAAACTAAATACAAAGGAGCGATTTAAAGTTAGCATCTGTTGAAGTTTGGTTGGATCTCACGGAGTGGGTGGGTGGGAGGCGACGCAGGTGTCGATACAAGTCTGTGTCATATTGTTGAGGAAAAGTAATCTCAGGACACAATGATGACTAATTATTTCGGAAATATAACTTAACCTTTTCTTTGTCTTCCTTAGTAATGTACTAACCAAATTTATTACGTATGCGTATTAATTAAGCGAAACAAACTCGCACAGTTGAGAACTCTCGGGTAATCGTAGAACTCCACTTAGGACTGTATCAAACACGTAGTCCTCCGCACCGTGAGTTGTGCGTCTTGGCTGCCGGCACATTAAGAATTAAATGGTTCAAGGAGCTGTAGAGACTCGAAGCCAGTCACTTAAGGCAAGACACAAGAAGTCAGGGAAAGTGGATATGAGCCAGACCGCTCCGAATTTTCAGGCTGAGGATGAGTATAAGGACCATATCGTGCACTCCGTGTCGAGTGTTTCCCTCCACAGGGCTGAGCGGCAGGTGTTGTAAGGAGTTATTTACTAGCGAGCTGGGAAAGATAGATTGTGTGCTGCCTTAAGTACCAGGTTGGCGAGAAGGATTGCGGCAGACATGTTAAGCAGTCACTGGCTGCTGGATTAAAGGGGGAAACACGAACGCCCTTCAAACTACCTTTATTACTGCTGTTGTTATTAATATAAACTATTCCCCATAAAAGCGATGTAGCCAATATAAGACGTTTAGGATTCTGGGATACATTACTCTTCCTTCTCCCTCTGTGCCATGTCTTTTCGTGGAAGATAATACAGAGGAAGGGTTTTCCAGGTCCTTTGGTTTGCAGGGAATATGGTGATAGTATTCTTGCAACCGCCACCACATAATTTTTATTCTAGCATAAAAAAAAGATAATAAAGACATGAGTATGACCAGCTGTTGTACGGAGGGGGTGTAGCTCAGTGGTAGAGCATTCGACTGCAGATCGAGAGGTCCCTGGTTCAAACCCGGGCGCCCCCTTGAGGTTTCTTTTTTCACTAACATTATTGACCCATACAAACAGGATATGTTAAATATACGAAACACTTTCCTTTATGCCACGGGGGTGTAGCTCAGTGGTAGAGCATTCGACTGCAGATCGAGAGGTCCCTGGTTCAAATCCGGGCGCCCCCTGAAAATTTTTATTTATTTGTTTATATATCTATCTTTTTGTAAGCGGTTGAAGAATAATTGGCGCTGAAACCACCCTAGTTAGAGATCAGTGTAAGAGAGCTGTCTGAATAATTGTATGTGACGGGTAAGCCTCACTTGAACCTCCTCGTGTTGTGTGGGTGTAGTGATGGTGTGTTTGCCGTTACCCAGATAGTAGGGTGTGGGCGGTGATAGTATGCCCTGAAAGTGAGGACGTGTGAACCTCATTGTTAGCGGGCTGATAATTCGTTTTGAGGCAATATATGCTGATGTGTCTTGTTGACGGTGAAAGTGTGTTCAAGGTAAAAACTGAATGTAAACAAGTGAAACGCGACAACAGCTGCTAACTTACCCTCTCTCGCTTGCCGGGGGTCATGGAGCTCAAAACACGTCCTCTTCACAACCACATCAGTGAATGGGAAAAAAATAACTGGATAGAAGACATTTTCCCTTGCTTTATTTTTCTTCATATATTTTGTTTGTTTGTTCTCAAGACCTTATTTTTCCTCATCACTCGCTGCTCTCTTTAATTCTCGTTCACACACCCATCCATCCTCTTGAAATGGTCGTTCGGCCCGCCACACAAACACCTGTTGACGTTGTATTTAATTTGCAGGGATTCTCAAGGTCAAACTCGCGGATAATTCTTTTTGTCGTGCAACATATTGGTGATAACCTACGCTTCTTATAACATGCAGAGAAACAGCCTAGTAATGAAAATTGTACTCGTGGTGGTTCTTATCAAAGTAACAGCTGTTCATTACCCATCCTCTTCCCTTCCTTCTCCCTCTCCATCCTCTCCCTTCCTCCCCTTCCTCCCCTTTCCTGTCAAGCTTTTTATATCCTTTTTCTCCACTCCTTCACCAGCTCATCATGGTGTCAGGATGAAATGTGTCATGAAGTATGGTTATTCGTGCGTGTGCAGTATGGAATGAATAACGAATATATAAAAAAAACAACTATTCATAGTCACTGAAATACGAATGCCTAACGTGAAATGCACTTATCAACTATACACTGCATTGTTTTTTTTTCAATTTAAATTATTTAATTGAAAATTACGTTAAGTTTGTTATTAATTAACATCCTTGTTCCTCTTGTAATGATGCCCCTTCCCCGCCAACCTTCCCGGTCCCCGCCTCCCCACTCATCACGCCACCACACGTTATTTACAAACAAAAGGCAGGCGGGGTAAATGCACGTGTGTTCATTTGAAAATAAAAACTTACACCAAATATATTTGCTTTTCATTCCGTGCGTGTTGCAGTTTGGAAGTCATGTGACAGCGTGTTGGTCTGAGCAGCCACACAACCTCCCGTAATGAACACTCAACATAAACCAATGTTAGTCACCTTTCAGGCAATGAAAAATATGAATGATAATGTGAAGTATCCAATGCTTGCTGTGTGTACATGATTTAGAGAAAACAACTGCTTACGTATAAAAAAAACCTATCAAACATTCTCATAGAAGTACATGCATAAGTATATTTTCCCTTAATTTCAGAAAATAAAACTTTAATCAATAGGTAAATATGTTCATTTCAATTCAACATCAACTTTATTCATTAATGGTCTGTGCAAATCCAACTCAAGTGACTGAAATAGTAATCCATTTATTTCGAAGCGTCGCCTTTTGTCACAATGTTTACTTGAAGAATGTTCGTGAAGACACCTGCTGTCAGGCCTGTACGGCAGACGCTGTGGATGAAACACGAAGAGAGTTACTGTACACACACACACACACACACACACACACACACACACACACACACAGACACAGACACAGACACAGACACAGACACAGACACAGACACAGACACAGACACAGACACAGACACAGACACAGACACAGACACAGACACAGACACAGACACAGACACAGACACAGACACAGACACAGACACAGACACACACACACACACACACACACACACACACACACACCTTGATGTTTAAAACTGAGCAACAGGTGTTCCACGAGCCGCTTACATGATTTTTTAAATATTTTGAAATGCGCTCCATTGAATAAAACCGTTCCAAATGTACTAATGACCACGTGACATGACTGAAAGAATGAAGAAGTGGATCTGTTTTTAGCGCACACCTTAACACACTTAACTCATTTTAACCTCCATAACACAGGTATACATGGTAGCTTTAAGAACAGCGCATTAAAGTAATTTGGAGAAGGGGGTGTAGCTCAGTGGTAGAGCATTCGACTGCAGATCGAGAGGTCCCTGGTTCAAACCCGGGCGCCCCCTGTTTTTATATTATAGTACTCGTACGTATGCATGTATGTAAACGAGAGAGAGAGAGAGAGGAGAGAGAG
>JAXIVD010000864.1:92500-114224 GCA_036785275.1 Cancer borealis
GTCTAAAGGAGCTAAACATGTTAAATTTATCTAAACATAGGCTAAGAGATGACCTAATTAAGGTATTGAACATTTTACATGGTATTGACAATGTTAACATAAACGACTGTCTAACTACTGATCTCATAAGCACCACTCGTAACAATGGCTTCAATATAGAACGAACGAAGCGAACCACTTTTTCTTTAATAGAATCGTTAACAGTTAATAGTTAACAGTAACACAATATAATCGCTTAAGAAAAAAACTTGATAAGCACTTAGCACCTATTCACACCAAATCGAGTAATATATTTATGCCTATTTTTTTCTTTTTAGTAATAGCCGTAGATTACTCCTGTTTTCTCACTTTTCTATACAAATTCCTTGATACTTTGTCCATACTACATGCTATCACTTCCTCTTCTGGCTAGCTTCGCCTGGAGGGAGGGGTAAGTGGGGAGAAGCCTTCCACTTTGCTGTCCTTTGACTCGTTTTTAATCCATCTGTCATAATTTCTTATTAAAATGAGGCAAACACGCCACAGCTGCATAGTCGGTTCTTGGTCTTATCAGTTTTCTCAGTCTTTCTTTTTTGATATCGTTATACGCTTATCAGTAATATCTGTATCCCTTCTCTGATCTTACTCATGATAACTGCCAGTAAGTTACCACTCCCAAGCCAGTGGTGCACCTATGGGTCACAGGAACAGGGATTATTCAATCTTAATTTTCTCAATCTTATACACAACATAAATTGATATTGGTATTTATGGCACACAAGCCTTGGGAACCGACTCGCATTGTGCAGTTACATTTGTCAGTTGTATAGTAATTGCTTTGAAAACGCCCAGCATAACATGAGTGTTCCGCGGTAAGGTCTGGATTATTAATCGGTAAAGTTTGGAAATGTTTCCTTTGTTTTAAGAACACATGTCTCAGCAGAACTGCAGCAGAAGGCATGAAATACAGCTATTAATTTTTTTTTAACCTTGATTAACATTTACTGAAGAAACCTTTGAAACAGAAGAAATGAGTCGATTGTGAATGTCTGGAGCTACTGCCTTGAAAACAACAGCATTGCTCTGACCGTACCAATAATACTTATTGTTTTCACTACTGTTCACTACTACTACTGCTAGTGTTAGTACTCATCGTTTGATTCAGATATTGATATTGTCCATCCCAAGTTTATTCATGTCTCCCAGTCGAGATTATTCTTAAAATCAGTTCAATTCTAAGGTCCTGTGCCGCCCTTACCTTATCCTATCTTATGAGACCGTTGAATATATAACGTTAATAAAAGAGTTTAAGGATCAACAAGTACTGAAAAGATGGAATTCATGTTCTTATTTGGCGTATCATGCAGTTGTTTATCGTCTCCTGAAAGAATGGCAGTAACAATGTATAAACTATATCTATGCGGTGTGGCAAAACTTTATTTGGACTGCTGCAGGGTTTATTGCGACATCCTTGTTCCTTGGGCCGTGTTATGCGAGAAGCAATAATGACGTATTACATAGTAATTATAAAAGATGTACAAACACTTACCACATTGTTGATGACATAAAAGCAGTAACAAATAACATGAACACTACATAAATAAGGGAGAGAGGCAGATTTTTCTCGCTCGCAATACCAGTGACCTCCGATTCACAGGTGTGTTGTGCACAAACAACACCTGTTCCTCTTGAGAGGGATACAGTATCGTTAATTTCAAGGGGGTGTAGCTCAGTGGTAGAGCATTCGACTGCAGATCGAGAGGTCCCTGGTTCAAATCCGGGCGCCCCCTACTTTTCATTTTATTTTTAATAACTTTTATTAACAGAAGAGATAAATATAAGTACGTGTTGTTTGTTGACATTTCCATGTAAGGGAGTAATTTAGCAGATCGAGAAGTGTCCAGTTGGAACGTGGGCGTCACCTGCAATCACAGATGTCATTTTAGAACAACCATCTTTCTCGTTAGGTTTGTCCTTGCGTTCAGACAAGGATGCCTAACAGTACCGGGATCAGAAATGGAAGCAATAGTTTGTTGTCATCTTCATCTTTTCATATCATTCAGTCTCTCCAATTCTTTGCGCCTTTGCTTTGTAAAGTTTCAAGCATCAACCACATACTCTACATTCTCCTTTGACGCACTACAACAAAGGCACCGTTTGTAGCATCTCTTAATGTAAAGTTTTTGAAACACTGATAAATTCATCATTGTTTTGAAACTCTGATGAATTTATCCAAAGGAATAAGGTAGCCATGAGAGGGGTGCACCCGTGGATGGATGCATAAGAAAATATCCAATGAAGGTTGTACGGTAATACGTTTTGCTATTAATTGGTATCTTGTATCTTGTTTCTTGTTTCCGAAAGAATCTAACAATACCAGAGAAAATATGGGTCTGTTGTGTGTAAAAGGAAACTTAAAAAATGTAGAAACACTAAAATTTGATGTAAAGACGAGAAGCCATGTAGTAACCGGACAGTCAACGTCGACCAAATTCCACTAGTGATCATTATGGTTTGATTGGTAAGGTGTCGATGTGCTACACTCCGACATAAAGGTATCAACAGACAAAACGTCCTGATTTTATCTCGTTATTTCCTAACTGTTGTAAAGAAAACTTACTTGAAAAAAGTAGGGGGCGCCCGGGTTTGAACCAGGGACCTCTCGATCTGCAGTCGAATGCTCTACCACTGAGCTACACCCCCTTGGAAGTAATATTACTGTATCCCTGTCAAGAGGAACAGGTGTTGTCTGTGCACAACACACCTGTGAATCGGAAGTCACTGATATCGCGAGTGAAAGAACTCTGCCTCTCTCCGTCATTTATGTAAAGTGTTCACCTATTTATTAATGCATTAACTGGTGTCAGGTAGTGGCAAAACTTTGTTCCTTTGCTGTGCCTTGTTGGGCTGTGCTAGCTTAATCACAGCCTCGATCCACACGTCATGCCCTTCGTGTTTGGATGCTGTTAAGTCTTCGAGTATGACTATTTGACAGAGAAAAAAATACAGGTCAGGGTTGTGATTATGAAGTCGTAGGTGACATAAGGACGTGACAGACATTCTTAGAGAGAGTGAGGAAGAATGAATAGATTACGTGAAGACATGATTACTGACAGCTTAGAAATGATGAATGTTGTAGAACAATGTTTGGTGTTTGGCAAAGATTCTGGGGAGGAGTGGGTCGATGAGATGTGGTGGTGTGCTTACCTGTTTGTGTGCGTGTGCGATTTGGACTGAGATTGAGACCAGGAGTGCTTGAGGTGCATAGGGCATATTAGGAAGTGGGAGATATGTGGTAGTGGGGTGGCTTAGAATAGTGGAGGTGTGCGTGGCATCAGACGGAGTGGAGCGGCCTCATGCTGGTGGAATGATGGAGGTTAGCAAGAGTGAGAGACTCTTGGAGCGTAAACAATAATTACTGTTATATAAAACTCCATCAGTCAAAGCCGAGATAAAAGTAATGGATGCCAGGTGTTTGCGTACGACAGGTGTGTGGGGTGGCGAGGGGCGGGGATAGAGAGGGTGCGTTTTGGCAGGTGTGTGTACGTAAGGGATGCAAGTGACGTAGGGAAGAGGATGGGAGTACAAGGGAGTTGATGGGTGTTGGTAGTTGGGTAGAGGTTGGTGGGAAGGGTGGAGGGAATGGGAGACTATTGAAAAAGTTGATGAGGTTTCGGTGTTCATCGTTAGTTTGATGAGTGTTAAACGAATACACAACTTTTAATAGGAACCATATATGCATCAGTGGTGTAATTGAGTATGGCTGATTTTTATTATCTATATTTACCTATGTATTTACGAAACTATCTATACATTATCTATGTTAATATATCTAGCTACCTATATCTAATTTTGTTACTCTGCTTTGTTATCTTGTGACATCCTTGCGTGTTCTTGGCGTGGCACCTTAATCTGTAATTTTCCGAGTATCTTTAGTGTGGTAATTCAGCGTGATGGCTGCGTGCGTCGGTCTCATTCCAGGATACACGAAAGTCTACGGACCGTCCACATATATAGTTTATTATTGTGGAAGTGAATGTCCGTAGGGTTTTGATGGTGATGGAAGTGGTGATGGTAGTTGTGAATCTAGATTAACAATGTTGTCGTTGAGATAAACTGATGTTAGTTGACATTTTTTCAAGTAAGATCTTCGTTTAAATTGCGTGGTTTACTATAAACTTAGTCGAGTTATCGGCGAACGGCAATGATGAACGAAGACATGTCACCCAAATACCCTTCCATCAGGGACTTAGATCAATTGGAACAGTGGAGGGTGGCATGGACCTTCACGAGACACATCCACACATACATTAAAAAAGAAAAAACAATGCAAGCAGACCTACGCTGACCATCCGTGTTTCATCATGATAGCGTAAAGGCGTATATGGACCACGAACGTAAAAAAAAAAGATACGTATTAAGAAATAAATAAGTGAATAGATAATATGATTAATAAGCAAACCAGGATGTAATATTAGTAGCCAAGATAATGTACGTTGCAAAGAGGTGAAGATCAAAATGATGTTTTCTACGCGTATGTTGTTCAATAAGGAGGTCTGTTCGGTGCAGTAATACCAGGAATCCTCTAATTGCACCTGTCTCCATCCGGGTTTCATGCTATTCTTGCACTTCGCGTGATAGCTCAGTTCAACAACTTTGTATCGTCAGGGTTTTTAGCCCTTCAAGTGTTCCACGAAGACGCTATAGTTACAAAGGCAACCTGTATTCTGACGTCGATGTATCCTTTTAAATACCGTCTTTGTACCTCCATTGAACGACCTCTAATTAAACTGTGTCCTGTACTACAAATTAATGATACCAAAACTGTTTCGTTGATCTTATACGTGACCAATAGAAAAGCGACTACTGATTGATGAGAAGTCTTTTAATTTGAACGGAACATTGACCTTCATCTACGTAAATACTTGATAACTTCCATTATTATTGTAAGAATCACTTCACACACGCACGCACTTTCTCTCTCTCTCTCCTTCCCTTCCCTTTCCTTCCCTTCCCTTCCCTTCCCTTCCCTTCCCTTCCTTTCCCTTCCCTTCCCTTCGTCCCTCTTTCCCTCCTTCCCGTCTACCTCCACCTCCTACACACACACCATTCTCTTTCCACCATCTCTCCCTCTCGTTGTCCATCCACACCCTCCTTCTCTTCTTACTCTCCAGCCTCTACCTCCTATCTTTCCTCTTTATTCCTTGTTTCCTCTCCATTCCTCCTACCCTCCCTCCTTCTGTCCATTTTCTCCACAGTTTTTCCTCCATACCTTTTCTTCCCTCTTCTTTCCTCTTTCCTTTACTTTCAAATCCTATTTTTGATCTTTGTTTTTCTGCTTCTATTTTCCTCTGTCTGTCTGTCTGTCTGTCTGTCTGTCTGTCTGTCTGTCTGTCTGTCTGTCTGTCTGTCTGTCTGTCTATACTTCTTGTCTCGCTTCCAACCTCTTATTTTCATGTCCTTTTTCCTTTTTTTTTTTCCTCCTTCTCTTTCTTTATTTCATTTGGCGCCTTCCTTCATGACTTCCTTCTCTCAATCACATTCTCTCTACCTATCTATCTATTTATCTATCCATTTGTCTATCTATATCTATCTATCTATGTATCTATCTATCTATCTATCTATCACTCAATTGCACTCTCTCTCTTGCTTGCCATACATCAAACGTCTTTAGATTTTCTCCCCTTCCTGCATTCACTCCTTTTCCTTCCTCTCTACTCCCTTTCTTTCCTTCCTTTTGCTCCGTTCGTTGCAAGTAATTGAAACAGCGTGTTCGAAGTTGTTCTTTTATTTGCCATTCTTCTTTTTGAAATTGCTTGGGTAGATAAAGAGAGATGGAGGGATAGATGGAGATGGATAGACGAATGAATGGAGGGAAGAGGGGAAGGGGTTGAAGGCTTACAGAATATTAAAACTGGGAGAATGAAGCTGTAGAAATGGAAAGATTGGAAGCAGAAGAGTGATGAAAAATGAAACCGAAGGAATTGCAGAAGTGACTAAAAGCTTGTAGTATTTAATTTCACGGTGTTGTTAAGGAATATTAAGCTACTTCAATATCTAGTTTGCGAGTCTATCGGTGTCACAGTAATGCAGAATATCAGCGTATGATAAATAATACAAATAATGATAATAATGGTAATTGTTATTATTATTATTATTATTATTATTATTATTATTATTATTATTATTATTATTATTATCATTATTGCTATTAATATTATTATTATTACTAATACTATTACAATCATTATAATCATAATCATATTTATCTATTTTCATTATCCTTATATCAACCTGTTGATTTCTATTATCATTATACCCATATTATTTCAATGACCAAATGTTTCGTTTGGTTTAGCCATTGCCCGTTGTTTGTTGGTCCTGGAGCCAGCCTGTCAGCGTGGGCTGGATCAGCATGTGCTCCTGGAACATTCAGCTTATCACTGGCGGGATGAGTGTGTTGTCGCTCTGCACTGCTGCACCTTTTGAGAGCTCTTCATGGTGTTCCAAACAAGTCGAGGTCAGACCTTCCCCTCACGTCCCGGGTTGAGCTGTGCTAACGAGGCCATCCTCATACACGTGGAATTGTGGCCTCGGCAGCGAAAACCAGATTTCTAAAAGCTTATGTCAACGTTGATGAGTTCAATTCGAGATCACGATGTCCAGATGTCTTTCTTTTCGGATCCTTTGACCATCTTTAAAAAATGTTTAAGCTTACCTACAATACTAGCTCTGTGGTGGGGCTACAATAATTCTACCACTTCAATCCCTACAGTTCGTAAAAGGGTGATATTCTTCTCTTTTTTACTCTATAACACTCCCTTTTTCTTGTTTAACTAATTATAATTTTTTTTCAAGAATCCGAATCCCATAATGAAAGAACTTGTCCGAAAGGTGAGATTCCTTGCTACCAGGTAGATAGACTGATTTTTTGACTGTAAAAAATGAGTGGAAGACAACACATTAATTATACACATCACAACACAATCCAGACACGAATGGTGTGGAAAGAAAAGAGAATAAAAATAACTTGATAAAACGAACATTTGTGTAAGTAGATTAATACCAGAGGGTTGGTCAAAGAGACCTATAGCTGGAGGGTTGGAGACAAGGCTGAACAGGGTTTTGAGAGTGAGCGAGGGAGAAAGAGAGAGGAAGGGAGGGAGTGGGAAAGAACAGGCGCTTCAGATGAAAGGGATAGAAGAACAAGAGAAGGGGAGGCAAAGAACATACTGCCACTTTGTACCTGAATGGGAGGAGGAGAAGGAGGAGGAGGAGGAAGAAGAGGAGGTGCAGTAAGCGATAGAAGAGGAGTAAGGGCTATAGAGACAGGGGAAGGGAAGAGATGGAGGAGGAAGACTAGTTAGGAATGCAAACACACAGAAAGAAGAATACAGAGGATACGTGACAAGGGGGGTTTTTAATACGGAGAGAGAGAGAGAGAGAGAGAGAGAGAGAGAGAGAGAGAGAGAGAGAGAGAGAGAGAGAGAGAGAGAGAGAGAGAGAGAGAGAGAGAGAGAGAGAGAGAGAGAGAGAGAGAGAGAGAGAGTCACGTAATATGCCCTCCAGCCAGCTTCGGCTGGAGGGAGGGGTGGGTGGGGAGGAGCCTTCCACTATGCTGTCCTTTTGTCTCTATCCAGTAGATATTATAGTAATAGTGTAGCCACACACACAAACACACACACACACACACACACACACACACACACACACACACACACACACACACACACACACACACACACACACACACACACACACACACAACCCATTTTTTTTTTAGGTCGTCAGGAGTGCATGGTCGAGTGAATGAATGAAAAAATGAGTGAATGATCGAATGACTGAATGGATTAGTAAACAACAATGGTACAGAAGGTGGAGGACGAAGATAGACTAGGTCACGTGGGTGAGGCGAGCACTCATGGCGGGTTAATCCCACGCACTGGCATGTAATTACCTTACTTCTGAGTGATGTGAGTGATAAGATGATGATGATGGGGATGATGACGATAATGATGAGGAGGAGGAGGAGGAGAAGGAAGAGGGAAGAGGAAGAGGAGGAGGAAGAACAGGTGGAGGAGGAGCAGGAGAAGGAGGATGAAGGAGGAGTAGGAAGGTTATATATTGAGGTTGCAATACAACATTAATAGACAACGATGAAGAGGAAGAAAATAACAATGGTACGTAGAGAGACAGACATAACTGATGAATCGTCATTTGTTAGAAATGTAAAGTTTACCGTATCTCTCTCTCTCTCTCTCTCTCTCTCTCTCTCTCTCTCTCTCTCTCTCTCTCTCTCTCTCTCTCTCTCTCTCTCTCTCTCTCTCTCTCTCTCTCTCTCTCTCTCTCTCTCTCTCTCTCTCTCTCTCTCTCTCTCTCTCTCTCTCTCACCAGTTCCCTCCCCGTGCACTGTGGCGTCTCATCTCTATAAATTCATGTTATCCTACATTTTTACAGTTTTATTCTTCCTGCAGTGGACTGTTGGTGTTTGCTTGTTTCCTTTCTCTACGCGTCTTCAGTTCTTGGTGAGCGTCCATGTGTGTGGAGTTAATGAGGCAGGAATGTCAGGTGCAGTGGCAGGCTGTCGTCACTCCAGGTACGTTTTCCGGGACTTCTGCGACTTGGCTTGAGAAAAAGTTTTGAGGAGACACAGTGAATCATAAGTGTCCTGGCAGGGATGCAATGCGGGCGGAAGGGGGGGCGGGGGGAGAGAGAGAGAGAGAGAGAGAGAGAGAGAGAGAGAGAGAGAGAGAGAGAGAGAGAGAGAGAGAGAGAGAGAGAGAGAGAGAGAGAGAGAGAGACACACACACACACACACACACGAAGATAAAAAAAACGTGCGAGAAAAGTTTCCTTCACTCTGCTGTAGTTCGATGCCTCACGCCCTCACACGCCACCTCAAGCCTCACCTGCACCACGCGTCACCTTCCTTCACCCATCTGCCTCTCTGCCTTTAACACTATTTCCGCCTCCATCCGCTACTCCTGCACCTTCGACTCGCATGACACAACTCTTTCACATATTCCTTACCACCGTCTCCACTTTTTGCTCCCTCCTCCTCCTCCTCCTCCTCCACCCAGTTCATCGTCACTTTACTTTGTCACTTCTTCATAAAACTATTTTCTCTTCATCTTCTTCATCTGCCATTTTGTAAGCTATTTTTATTCTTTTTATCCTCGCTGTAGCCTCTGCATATTTTCTGTTTCTGTTTGAACTTTATCTTTATCATGTTTTTTTTTTATATATATAATCTCTTCTATTTCCTTTTTCTTTACTTTCTGTCATCTATTTCCTTTGTCTCTTCCTTATCTCGCATTATCAGTTCCCATTTTCCTCATCCTTTGCTTGCTTCACTCCATCCTCCAAACCCTTTTCTTCTACATTTTTTCGTTCTCTGCTACAAAATAACGAAAACAAAGGTAACAAAGTTAATACATGGAGACTTGAAACCTTTGTACGAAACTCTTGAGGTAAGTTTGTCTCATTTTTCTTTTAGTTTTCATTAACATTGTGATCTTCTTAAGTTTCCCTTATAATTAGTTTCTTTTTTTCTCTCTTCTCTCTTTTCGACTAACTGGTTTTATTGTAAGTTGTTTTAAGTGAGAAATTTTTGATTGCTAAACATCAACATATTTTGCAGGTGTGATGTCATTTAAACCCACCCCCACCATGCACCTTACACCTTACCTTTGCCTTACCTCTCCACTTTCCCTTTAAAATCATAACTTCTTTGACTTCTTGCATCCCTTTTCCTCTATGCTGGTGCCTCCACATTGTCCAACCTCTCTCCATCTCCCCTCTACTCTCTCCCCATTCTGTTATCTCTCCCCATCTTCCTTCGGTTGTCTTCCCTGTCCAGCGCTTTTCTCTCCTGTGGCATTTCCAAGACTCTCCACTACGTTAATTTATTCACTTCTCATCGATCCTTCGCTTCTATTCCTGTTCCTCAGTGGTTCGTAGGCTTTACTCACTAGCTCATTTGTCGTGACATGAACACAACTCATGATTTGTTATTGAGCGTGTTTGTAGCTTACTCTTCCCCTCAATGTATGGTGGTAATGGTGGTGGTGGTTGGGAGAGACAACGAAGACTTTGTACAGCAGCTTCTATTTTTCTTTTTTCCTTTTTCTATCTCTCTTACTTGGAGATCTGGTGGTGGTGGTTGTGAGTGTGTGTGAGTCTGTGCGTGCGTGTGCCTGCGTGCGTGCGTGTGCCTGCGTGCGTGCGTGTGCCTGCGTGCGTGCGTGTGCCTGCGTGCGTGCGTGTGCGTGTGCGTGATTGTATGTGTGTTTTGTAGTAGTAGTAGTAGTAGTAGTAGTAGTAGTAGTAGTAGTAGTAGTAATGTCTCATCTCCTCTTTGACGTGGTTCGCCTTGACCTTTACTGCAGGTGGTCGTGCGTGCAGTGCCTTTTTTCTCTTTCTTCTTTTCTAGCCTATCTTGTTTCGTTCTTAGATTAAAACACACACACACACACACACACACACACACACACACACACACACACACACACACACACACACACACACACACACACACACACACACACACACACACACACACACACACACACACACACACACACACACACACACACACACACACACACACACACACACACACACACACACACACACACACACACACACACACACACACACACACACACACACCTATATATATATATATATATATATATATATATATATATATATATATATATATATATATATACCTGTCCTGCTTATATTTTCTATTTCCTGAGTTATGAGGTGTTAAAAATGTGAGTTACCTGCTTACGTTGGTCAATTTGTAATGATAAAGGTTTACTAATGTCCTTCATTTGTAAATCTTTCTTGTCAGAAGAAAACTACTTATCGCATCTTTTATGACCCAAACTGCTTTCGCATCTTTCATGTCCAAACTCCTTCAGGTCACCAGACAAGTACACTTGCTATCGGTGCTTTGACTCTTCTGCACTTGTGAACCAATGTATTCGGCTTTTTTCTGTAGGAATTTGTCTGCTTCTAGCTATGCACACACAAAAAAAAAAAAAAAAATGAAACGAATAGAATATGAGAAGGAAGTATACTTTTATAATCTATATATTTTCTTTTTTTGTGTTTATATATAACGTATCAAAAGTGTGGAGATGCGGGGCATCGATCCCCGTGCCTCTCACATGCTAAGCGAGCGCTCTACCACTTGAGCTACATCCCCTTGTGGTGGAGGTGCCGGGGATCGAACCCGGGGCCTTTCACATGCAAAGCGAACGCTCTACCACTGAGCTACACCCCCTGTATGGTGACTGAGCCACTTACAAAATGTTACTTCACTGAACTTCCTGAATTCTTAAGTAAGCAAGAAAAAAATCGTTTATATTTGATCTACTCTGCCACGGTTTGTATAAAACTTTTGCTTGGCTCTGTTTTGCTTATATTGTTACTGTGTAGTTTTATGGAAAAGTTTTCTGTTATCTTTGATATATATTTTACTGTTAATTTCGTAGACTGACTGATTGTTGAATAATTTTTCACAGGTAAGTAAGTAGCAGAACCAAACCGAAGTTTTGTAAAACCATGGCGGCGTGTATCAAGTTGAAACGATTCTTTCTTGTTTACTTAAGAATTCAGGAAGTTCAGTGAAGTAACATTTTGTAAGTGGCTCAGTCACCATACAGGGGGTGTAGCTCAGTGGTAGAGCGTTCGCTTTGCATGTGAAAGGCCCCGGGTTCGATCCCCGGCACCTCCACCACAAGGGGATGTAGCTCAAGTGGTAGAGCGCTCGCTTAGCATGTGAGAGGCACGGGGATCGATGCCCCGCATCTCCACACTTTTGATACGTTATATACAAACACATAAAACATGTTGATCGATGCTCGGGTTCATTACACAGTGTAATACTATGCAGCCATGCAACGGGAAGGGGATTCGTACACCTGTCAGTCCGTCCGTCTACGTGGAATGAGGGAGAGGACATGAGCCTCGCACGCCAGACGCAGACCAGCGCCTCACCCTCTTGTTCCCTCCAACCCATAGAGCAGTGGTTCCCAAACTGCGTGTCATGACCCCCAAAGGGGTCATGAGCCTTTTTCTGGAGATCATGGAGGGTCCAACTGTATGTACTACATTCAGCTTGCCGGAACGGGGCTGGTGTTGAGCCTGGTGTTGAGTGCCCCTCCTTTGATATGGTTGACGATGCGGATCACAGTTTCCAAGGTGACTTTGAGAGCAGCAGCGAGCGTCTTGGAGACAAGAGCCTCAGGGTTAATCAGGCAGTGTGTTGTAATGACATCCGGGTTCTTCTTTTTGACCAGAGTCATAAATCCTGACTTGGAGCCAAGCATGCTGGGAGCTCCGTCCGTGCAGACACTAACCAACTTTGCCCATGAGAGCTTTTCCTCTTCGAAGAAGGTGGACACTATGTTCATGATATCTTCAGCCTTTGTTGTTGTTATCAGTGGGCTGCAGAAGAGGAACTCCTCCTCCACCTGATTTTCCGAGATGAACCGAGCATAAACCAAAAGCTGAGGAAGCTGTGCAACGTCTGTGGTCTCATCAAGTTGGATGGCGAAGAAGGGAGAGAGTCTGATTTTCTCCGTCACCTGAAGTTTGATGTCCTGGGACATGTCATCGATGCGCTGCTTAACTGTGTTGTCCGAGAGACTTATCTGATTAAGCTTACTTAAGAATTCAGGAAGTTCAGTGAAGTAACATTTTGTAAGTGGCTCAGTCACCATACAGGGGGTGTAGCTCAGTGGTAGAGCGTTCGCTTTGCATGTGAAAGGCCCCGGGTTCGATCCCCGGCACCTCCACCACAAGGGGATGTAGCTCAAGTGGTAGAGCGCTCGCTTAGCATGTGAGAGGCACGGGGATCGATGCCCCGCATCTCCACACTTTTGATACGTTATATACAAACACATAAAACATGTTGATCGATGCTCGGGTTCATTACACAGTGTAATACTATGCAGCCATGCAACGGGAAGGGGATTCGTACACCTGTCAGTCCGTCCGTCTACGTGGAATGAGGGAGAGGACATGAGCCTCGCACGCCAGACGCAGACCAGCGCCTCACCCTCTTGTTCCCTCCAACCCATAGAGCAGTGGTTCCCAAACTGCGGGTCATGACCCCCAAAGGGGTCATGAGCCTTTTTCTGGAGATCATGGAGGGTCCAACTGTATGTACTACATTCAGCTTGCCGGAACGGGGCTGGTGTTGAGCCTGGTGTTGAGTGCCCCTCCTTTGATATGGTTGACGATGCGGATCACAGTTTCCAAGGTGACTTTGAGAGCAGCAGCGAGCGTCTTGGAGACAAGAGCCTCAGGGTGAATCAGGCAGTGTGTTGTAATGACATCCGGGTTCTTCTTTTTGACCAGAGTCATAAATCCTGACTTGGAGCCAAGCATGCTGGGAGCTCCGTCCGTGCAGACACTAACCAACTTTGCCCATGAGAGCTTTTCCTCTTCGAAGAAGGTGGACACTATGTTCATGATATCTTCAGCCTTTGTTGTTGTTATCAGTGGGCTGCAGAAGAGGAACTCCTCCTCCACCTGATTTTCCGAGATGAACCGAGCATAAACCAAAAGCTGAGGAAGCTGTGCAACGTCTGTGGTCTCATCAAGTTGGATGGCGAAGAAGGGAGAGAGTCTGATTTTCTCCGTCACCTGAAGTTTGATGTCCTGGGACATGTCATCGATGCGCTGCTTAACTGTGTTGTCCGAGAGACTTATCTGATTAAGCTTACTTAAGAATTCAGGAAGTTCAGTGAAGTAACATTTTGTAAGTGGCTCAGTCACCATACAGGGGGTGTAGCTCAGTGGTAGAGCGTTCGCTTTGCATGTGAAAGGCCCCGGGTTCGATCCCCGGCACCTCCACCACAAGGGGATGTAGCTCAAGTGGTAGAGCGCTCGCTTAGCATGTGAGAGGCACGGGGATCGATGCCCCGCATCTCCACACTTTTGATACGTTATATACAAACACATAAAACATGTTGATCGATGCTCGGGTTCATTACACAGTGTAATACTATGCAGCCATGCAACGGGAAGGGGATTCGTACACCTGTCAGTCCGTTCGTCTACGTGGAATGAGGGAGAGGACATGAGCCTCGCACGCCAGACGCAGACCAGCGCCTCACCCTCTTGTTCCCTCCAACCCATAGAGCAGTGGTTCCCAAACTGCGGGTCATGACCCCCAAAGGGGTCATGAGCCTTTTTCTGGAGATCATGGAGGGTCCAACTGTATGTACTACATTCAGCTTGCCGAAACGGGGGTGGTGTTGAGCCTGGTGTTGAGTGCCCCTCCTTTGATATGGTTGACGATGCGGATCACAGTTTCCAAGGTGACTTTGAGAGCAGCAGCGAGCGTCTTGGAGACAAGAGCCTCAGGGTGAATCAGGCAGTGTGTTGTAATGACATCCGGGTTCTTCTTTTTGACCAGAGTCATAAATCCTGACTTGGAGCCAAGCATGCTGGGAGCTCCGTCCGTGCAGACACTAACCAACTTTGCCCATGAGAGCTTTTCCTCTTCGAAGAAAGTGAATACTATGTTCATGATATCTTCAGCCTTTGTTGTTGTTATCAGTGGGCTGCAGAAGAGGAACTCCTCCTCCACCTGATTTTCCGAGATGAACCGAGCATAAACCAAAAGCTGAGGAAGCTGTGCAACGTCTGTGGTCTCATCAAGTTGGATGGCGAAGAAGGGAGAGAGTCTGATTTTCTCCGTCACCTGAAGTTTGATGTCCTGGGACATGTCATCGATGCGCTGCTTAACTGTGTTGTCCGAGAGACTTATCTGATTAAGCTTACTTAAGAATTCAGGAAGTTCAGTGAAATAACATTTTGTAAGTGGCTCAGTCACCATACAGGGGGTGTAGCTCAGTGGTAGAGCGTTCGCTTTGCATGTGAAAGGCCCCGGGTTCGATCCCCGGCACCTCCACCACAAGGGGATGTAGCTCAAGTGGTAGAGCGCTCGCTTAGCATGTGAGAGGCACGGGGATCGATGCCCCGCATCTCCACACTTTTGATACGTTATATACAAACACATAAAACATGTTGATCGATGCTCGGGTTCATTACACAGTGTAATACTATGCAGCCATGCAACGGGAAGGGGATTCGTACACCTGTCAGTCCGTCCGTCTACGTGGAATGAGGGAGAGGACATGAGCCTCGCACGCCAGACGCAGACCAGCGCCTCACCCTCTTGTTCCCTCCAACCCATAGAGCAGTGGTTCCCAAACTGCGGGTCATGACCCCCAAAGGGGTCATGAGCCTTTTTCTGGGGATCATGGAGGGTCCAACTGTATGTACTACATTCAGCTTGCCGGAACGGGGGTGGTGTTGAGCCTGGTGTTGAGTGCCCCTCCTTTGATATGGTTGACGATGTGGATCACAGTTTCCAAGGTGACTTTGAGAGCAGCAGCGAGCGTCTTGGAGACAAGAGCCTCAGGGTGAATCAGGCAGTGTGTTGTAATGACATCCGGGTTCTTCTTTTTGACCAGAGTCATAAATCCTGACTTGGAGCCAAGCATGCTGGGAGCTCCGTCCGTGCAGACACTAACCAACTTTGCCCATGAGAGCTTTTCCTCTTCGAAGAAGGTGGACACTATGTTCATGATATCTTCAGCCTTTGTTGTTGTTATCAGTGGGTTGCAGAAGAGGAACTCCTCCTCCACCTGATTTTCCGAGATGAACCGAGCATAAACCAAAAGCTGAGGAAGCTGTGCAACGTCTGTGGTCTCATCAAGTTGGATGGCGAAGAAGGGAGAGAGTCTGATTTTCTCCGTCACCTGAAGTTTGATGTCCTGGGACATGTCATCGATGCGCTGCTTAACTGTGTTGTCCGAGAGACTTATCTGATTAAGCTTACTTAAGAATTCAGGAAGTTCAGTGAAATAACATTTTGTAAGTGGCTCAGTCACCATACAGGGGGTGTAGCTCAGTGGTAGAGCGTTCGCTTTGCATGTGAAAGGCCCCGGGTTCGATCCCCGGCACCTCCACCACAAGGGGATGTAGCTCAAGTGGTAGAGCGCTCGCTTAGCATGTGAGAGGCACGGGGATCGATGCCCCGCATCTCCACACTTTTGATACGTTATATACAAACACATAAAACATGTTGATCGATGCTCGGGTTCATTACACAGTGTAATACTATGCAGCCATGCAACGGGAAGGGGATTCGTACACCTGTCAGTCCGTCCGTCTACGTGGAATGAGGGAGAGGACATGAGCCTCGCACGCCAGACGCAGACCAGCGCCTCACCCTCTTGTTCCCTCCAACCCATAGAGCAGTGGTTCCCAAACTGCGGGTCATGACCCCCAAAGGGGTCATGAGCCTTTTTCTGGGGATCATGGAGGGTCCAACTGTATGTACTACATTCAGCTTGCCGGAACGGGGGTGGTGTTGAGCCTGGTCTTGAGTGCCCCTCCTTTGATATGGTTGACGATGCGGATCACAGTTTCCAAGGTGACTTTGAGAGCAGCAGCGAGCGTCTTGGAGACAAGAGCCTCAGGGTGAATCAGGCAGTGTGTTGTAATGACATCCGGGTTCTTCTTTTTGACCAGAGTCATAAATCCTGACTTGGAGCCAAGCATGCTGGGAGCTCCGTCCGTGCAGACACTAACCAACTTTGCCCATGAGAGCTTTTCCTCTTCGAAGAAGGTGGACACTATGTTCATGATATCTTCAGCCTTTGTTGTTGTTATCAGTGGGCTGCAGAAGAGGAACTCCTCCTCCACCTGATTTTCCGAGATGAACCGAGCATAAACCAAAAGCTGAGGAAGCTGTGCAACGTCTGTGGTCTCATCAAGTTGGATGGCGAAGAAGGGAGAGAGTCTGATTTTCTCCGTCACCTGAAGTTTGATGTCCTGGGACATGTCATCGATGCGCTGCTTAACTGTGTTGTCCGAGAGACTTATCTGATTAAGCTTGTTGACACAGTTCTGATCGAGGACAAGACGAGCAGCCTCTACCAAGCAAAGTTCAACGAGCGTCTCTCCAATCGTGTGTGGCTTCTTCTGCTTCGCGACAAGAAGGGAGATCTTGTACGATGCCTCGACGACGTTGCTATGTTGAAAGAGAACTCCTGTTCCATGATCTAACCTCGACCGTTTGAGCTGATGTTCCTTGATTTTGAAGTATGCCAAATCCTTGTTGGCCAGTTCCGGATGAACCTTGGCGAGGTGTTTCTTCAGCTTGAAGGACTTCATGCTCTCGTTAGCAAGTGTCTTTTCTCTGCTGTGATTAATATTTAAAATGTATCTGCGCCATTGAAAATTAGTGCGTTTTCAAAAGGCTTATAAATGTGGGGATCATGATAGGTTTGGTACTACTGAAAGGGGTCACATACTGAAAAAGTTTGGGAAACGCTGCCATAGAGTATAGGCGATGACATGGCGGCGGTGCTTAAGTTGTGTTTTTATCACAGAGTCTCGTGCCTCTCAGCCTCTCCTGATCCATCTTTTCCCTCTCATGCGTATTCCACCCTTGCCCTCTTCCTATGGTTCCCCAGACTTCGACCTCAGTCCTTCCCCCCTTTTTCACTTCTGACACTTTACTCTTCATCAACAGTGAGTTACTGCATTAATTTTGGTGTGTCCTCCTCCCCATCCCTCCATCCTCCTCTCCTGCTTGTGTTCCCCTCTCTTCTTTCCCTCTAACTCCCTTGCAAACCCTTTACCCCCTTTACTCCTCTTCCCTTTCAGTCCTTTCTAAGTGCCGGCAGGACAATAATCTAGGTTCCATTCCCCACCCGTACTCCCACTCCCCATCCTCCAGTCACCCAACCTATGTTGTCACTGCGGCCGTAATTTGCGAAGCCGTAATAAAGTGTGTTATCAGGAAGGACCAGCGCTTCGTCACACCACACCACCACGCTGCCACCGCTACCTCTGCTGCTACCACCACACATGTCACACCTACCTGTCCTATCCCCCGCCCCTGACCCCCGGCCCCCCTGCCCCGCCCTTGCCCCGCTCCTGCCCCCTCCCCCTGCCTCTGCTATCCTGATCACACCTTTATGCAGGATTAATAGTCGCCAGAACTACTTCCTGGAAATTATCTGGACACTACAATATTGTATTCCTTTTCTTGTGTTATGTTGCTTTTAAACGTATTCATTCTTTACTCTGTTCGAATGCTATATTCTTGTATGTGTGTGTCTTTCTATGTTTGTTTCTCTTTCTTTCGCTGTTCCACACACTCACACACTCCTTCTCCTCTCTCTCTCCTCTCCTCACTCTCTCTCTCTCTCTCCTCTCTCTCTCACTCCCTCTCCTCCCCTCCTCCGCTCTCGTCTCTCTCTCCTCTCTCTCTCTCTCCTCTCTCTCTCTCTCTCTCGTCTGCTCTCTCTCATCTCTCTCTCTCTCCTACTCTCATCTCTCTCCTCTCTCTCTCTTCTCTCTACTCTCTCTCGTCTCCTCTCCTCTCTCTTCATCTCTCTCTCTCTCTCCTCGCGATAGCTCATATTGTTCCTTGCTGTCACTGTAACAAAAGGACTTGAATGGTTAAATCTTTGCCGTCCAAACACACGACACACACGACCATCACAACCTTGGCCAATATTCTCCCTCTCCTCTCTTTTTTCTGTTCCGCTTTCTCACTTTTTCTCGTCCTGTTTTCATATAGCATAATGTATCTGGCCAAGTTTTTTCTCCCTCGTCACTCATTAAGTACAAGGTTTTCCTCATAAGTGCTCCCTTTCTGCTCGTCTTTTTCCTTTTTACCTTTAATTTACACTGGTTTTATGTCTTTTCCAAGGTGGATCTTCCTTTCTTTCGTTATGTTGCCGGTCGTATATTTTTTGGGTAACCTCGTTCCTCACCTCTAGATCCGGAGCTTGGCGGGGTCGTCTATAGGTAAAGGGGAAATCCCGGTATGGCATGCTCAGATAGGGATTTATAAGGCTCCCCTCTCGTGGCCTGTTTGTCTTGGTACGGTTTGGGAAATCACAATATATTAATGTATTTGTTTCAGATATTGACAGCATGGCCCGACGAATGTATATATAAATAAAGAGAGAGAGAGAGAGTGAATTGGCGCCCCAGTCACTCCAAATGCTTCAATGTGGGGTTACATGATATTTTTGCTTCACTGTTACATGTCATCGAGACGTAAAAATGCGCATGTGTACATTTTGGTTCTTCATTAATTTGTTAGTTACCTGTCATTTTCAGGAAGTCTATATATATTTTTCATGCTGTATAATGGCTGGTGTGCTGCTGTAATAGTATAATTGGTTAACTGAATCTCTCCCGCTCTCGTCTCTCACTCTCTCCTCTCTCTCTCTCTCTCTCTCCTCTCTCGTCTCTTCTCTTTCTCTCTCCTCTCCTCTCTCTCTCGCTCTCTCTCTCTCTTTCTCTCTTCTCACTTCCTCTCTCTTCTCTCTCGTCTCTCTCTCTCTCTCTCTCCGACGCTCTCTCATCTCTCTCTCTCTCTCTCTCTATCTTCTCTCTCTCTCTCTCTTTCTCTCTTTCTCTCTTTCTCTTTCTCTCTCTTCGCAACATTCAGCCCAACAATAGTTTCGTGATAGGGAAATATTTATTGCCAGGAAAATGAGAGGAAAATGTTCCTCAGTTACGGAAATAGCTGGAGAAGGGCTTGAGGAGAGAGAGAGAGGAGAGGAGAGAGAGAGAGAGAGAGAGAGAGAGAGAGAGAGAGAGACGAGAGAGGAGAGACGAGAGAGACGAGAGCGAGATGAAGAAGAGAGAGAGATCGAGAGAGAGAGGAGGAGAGAGAGAGAGAGGAGAGAGAGAGAGAGACGAGATTGTGAAAAAACTGACTATTCCTTATTACACTTTGTTTTCATATGTACTCTTGCGGCATCATATTTTTCATTCAATTTTTGTTACCTACTGATTGACTCGTCTCATCAATGGATTACTCAGTATGGTATTTCATCGCGCCATGAATGTTACAATGTGGAATGATAAGCAGTTTAACTAGGCATCCGAAGGCAATCCGTCCTTCTGCACCGTACAGTATTATAGGAACGCAAGCAACTGTGTGACGATGCTATTTTCCCCCATAATCAGACATCCCGTTTCAAATGCCTTGGAACAGATTTTTTCGAAGGATGAATCTTGCAAAAAGCTACCTGCGCCGACCTTATTACGTTCACTGCCCAGTAAGGAGAAAAAAGTAACAATTGAGAGGTGTTCTTCTTTTAGGCTTTAGGGGGATACTAAGTGTGTTTCAGCATTAGTTCATATCAAAAGCCCCCTCAATATTAAAAACACTTAGGAAGCAAGAAACACGAAAGTAAGAGAAAAAAACTAACAACAGTGGCAAGGCAAGGGTAGCAGGTAGGAAAGAGTAGAACCTAAAGGTGTGTGACTTGTACAGGTGACCAACACTTACCTGTCCATGGGGAAAGGATGTGGAAGGAGAGGAAAGGAGTGTGCTGAAAAAGGAGGGAGGGTGAGGGAGAAGGCAGGGATGAAAGAGAAAGAAAAGGAGGATTTGATAAGAATGAAAGAGATGG
Organism: Cancer borealis; assembly: GCA_036785275.1. Lineage (NCBI taxonomy): Eukaryota > Metazoa > Arthropoda > Malacostraca > Decapoda > Cancridae > Cancer > Cancer borealis. Next base: position 112,963 of record JAXIVD010000864.1, read on the forward strand.
AAGTGGGTGAAATAAGTCTTGGAAGAGAGAGGAGTAAAGAAAATAGAGAAGGGGAATAATGGGAAGGAACTAGGGCAGGAGGGAGAGTAAAAGGAGAGGTGGAGGAGGCAAAAAATGAAATAGCGTGTTTTGAGGAAAAAGAAGCCTTTTTATGAGGGTTGGGACGTAATGAGATGCATAGTGAGGTGAGGCTGGCGCTTATGGTGCGGTAAAGGTGTGCGGTGAATGGCGTGGGAAGCAAGTGTAGGTGTGTTGTGGTGCACTGAGAAGAGGGGAGGGAATAATGTGTCAGGAGCTGAATGGTGATTAGTGTGGTGATGGAATGTGGTTATGATGATGTGTGGTGAGTTGCGTTTAATGTGCTGAGGTATAGTGAACGGTGGTAAAGTGTAGTGACAGCTGTAATTGTGTAGGAATGCGGTGGAGGGACGTGTAAGATGGCATGAAGAATAACTTAATGTGACGAGTGGAAGCAAAGGAGCCATGCACAGGCGGTGGTTGGCGAGGGTGTGAGGGGACAGGTGGGCGAGCAGGTATATGTGAGCCTGGCAGGTGCATCAATTTTGGGTAGCGATGGTGGTAGTGGTGGTGGAATAGAACAAAAAATCCAGGAGGTATCACTCGAATTTATAGCGACTGCCTGATCCAGAGGGCACCCACCACCCACCTGACTAACCCTTCTGCTGTGTGGGCGGGAAGTTAGGGTGCGGGGCGGGGGCTGGAGGAATGAGTGAGAGGGGAGAAGCTTGTCCACCCACCCACGCGCCCACATCCCTCCGGCCAAGCTCTTGACAATAAATAGCAGGCAGACAGTCGTGGCCACTTTCTGTTTCCTGTGAATTCTTCCTCTTTGTAAATTATCACTTTCTCGTCATGGAAAGTTTTTGCTCATTTTTATCTGCCAGCAAAAATCTCAACCTCTCTCTCGTAATTTCTTTTGTTTGCAATTTTTGGTCTTTCCTTCTCGTGCATTTGTGAGATGATATATATATTTTTTCCTTTTCTTTCATTCCTTTTTCTTGCATGTCCGGTCTCTTTATTTTTTTTTCGTTGTACTTGTTTGTCTCTTTGTTAATCTTCCGTTTTCTTTTGTTACCATTGTGAGCATATTTACGACTATATCCTACGTTGTCCTCTCCCTTCCCCCAGACACTCACTGTTCTTCGATGTTCCTGCGAGCTACTCCACGGCGAGGTCACGGATCCGCGGCAACTGTTCCAGGTAAGAAGCGATGTAGAAATGAAGGATAAAGAGCAAACAGG
>JAXIVD010000865.1:0-20000 GCA_036785275.1 Cancer borealis
GTTGCATTTTGATAAGGTTTTGTTAATCTAAATTCCGTCGCAAATTCTTAGTTTGCAAGATACTCAATGTTTTCTGTGAGATCTCTTGGAAAAGTAAAGTTTAGTTTCATTTTAACAAGGTTCTGATATTTGTCAGGTTAGGGTTTGGGTTAGGTTAGGTTACGTTAGGTTCAGGTAAAGATTCGTTAGACGACCCAGTCTGTTTTTTTGACAAAGCAATTTTTTTTCTGATAGATTTTGATGTGTTTTGAATTAATCTGATGTTTGTTTGTTATGCCAGACAATTTTTTTCAAGGTAAAAATTTCCACAAGAAAGTCAGATTAATGCAAAACCATCAAAATCAACTTGTGTTTAGGCAATCCGTAGGTGTCATTCCAATACATTCTGTCTTCTGGACATACCTATCCTACGTTTACTTATCCAAACCATCTAGAGACTTATTTTTCGGTGGTTTTGACGACATGGTGGTAGTGTTTATCTATTGTAGAGCTCGCGCGATATCGACGGCTAAATAATGTTTGGCCATTCATAGCGTACAATACCTATACAATATGAAACACGCACACGCACACACACACACACAAATTTACCTGCAAAAAGACAAGAGTGTTGATTCCTCTTCCTCCTCCTCCTCCTTCCGTGTGGAGGAGGAGGGATCTTTCACCTCCACTCTCTTCTCAAATACTGCTTCCATCCCGGCCGGGTGGAGCAGTCCGGAGTCATCCACTTGGAAGTGTGCCTAGGGGGGGAGGGTGGATTAATAGGTGGAAAGTGGATATAAAGTGGATACAAGTCAATGAAATGTGTATTAATGTGGAGGAAAGTGAATGTAAGTGGATTAAAAGTGGATTAAAAGTGGATTTGTGTGTGGGGAAAGGGTGAATGTGGTTAAAAGTGGATGAATGTGGAGGTAAAATTGATGGATAGTAGATTAAAAATGTGTGTGTGTGTGTGTGTGTGTGTGTGTGTGTGTGTGTGTGTGTGTAATAATAATAAAAATAATATTAGAGGCAATACCTGTAGGGGAAGGTGTGGTTAATTGTGGTGTTTGAGGGTGGGGGGGGAACTACAACTATAACTACCACTACTACTCACTTTCAGTCCAGTTAGGTTATCAGTGCCCTCCGCTCGGCTTGGTTGAAGAATGCCGGGACAGTAATGACACAATCCTTGACCCGCTGGTCCGTGTGGGCCGTGCTCCACACTGTACGTGGTGTTGCTGCAAGCTGGAAGTGGAGGAATGTGGAATAAATAAGGTGGAAGATTTTTTGTGGGGTGTAAAATATTTTGTTTGGCTATTATTGTTATTATTTCATATTTTTTCAGTATATATTGTGATAAACTGAACTCGTGTGACTATCTTAACTGTGGGGAAAGCAGCCCCCAGACTGACTAACCATCACCATTGTTGCAAGTCCCGAGGCCGGAGTCCAAGCCGGCTGCCCTGTTCAGCACTGACTGACCATCACCATTGTTGCAAGTCCCCAGGCCGGAGTCCAAGCCGGCTGCCCTGTTCAGCACTGACTGGGCTCGCTGGGGCTTACCGAGGGTTCCTGCAGGACCGGTTATAGTTAGGTTAGGTTATAGTTAGGTTAGGTTATTGTTAGGTTAGACCTGTGCTTACTGATTTATTAAGGATGTCCGTTAAATTCCCACTAACTATATCTCTCTCTCTAGCAAGGGGGAAAATTATCTCCAATACGATCAGAATCTTGTCTATCAATTTAAGGCTGAGAATCTGAACCAATTTGAGAACATTACCTTATGAATTATATGCCTCCTCCCTCTCTTCCTCTTCCTTATACTGCTCATTCTACTTCTTCTCTTCCTTCTATTCCTCCTCCTCCTACTCTTACTCTTCTTCCTCCTCCTCTTCTCTTCTTCCTCTTTATCCTCCTCCTCCTCCTACCCGTCCATCCGGCAAAATCTAAATAGTTATGTCTACCTTACCGCGTCTATATTCCATGAAAAAGATATTCTACTTGTGATCCCTAATAGTAAAAGTCCTCGGCATATTAATTATAACTTGTATAAATGACACGTATATTCATATAGGAACACGAGGCCACCAGCGCAGCCAGCGAGATGAACAGGATGTAATGCAACAGTTTCAATCATCATTCAATCATCATCATCATCATCATCATCATCACACACTAGATAAAAGTTACTCATGAATCAAGATATTTTGACCAATAAACTTTCAAATTTAATTTTTTGTTATTCTCCTGAAGGGGGAAGTGAACCTGGTTTTATATATGGTATATTAATGTCGTCCTCTTCAATACTAGACCTAAATATAGAAATGTATGGAACCTTTAAATAAATAACTTTTTTTTTCCATACATGTTAAAATGAAATAAAATTTGACAAACTCACCTGAACTTAACTAATTGAAAAGGAATGTTAACTACATCCACAAACCATTTCCTACGATGAATAAAAAACAATATTTCACTCTGCTTTGTCACATTTCATAATATTATATTATATTATATTATATTATACCTACAGGAGCTTAGTGCCAACATATAAAATATTATAGTTTGTTACCATGAAATGCTTATTTATTATAATTAAACGAAATATTACAAACCTCTAATCTTGTCACCGAGCAATACGGAGCGTGCAGTATTGTCTTAGTGAACGCAGCCATACGCCCGCCCAGCTTTCTATTTATCTATGTTTAACTATAATACACTGTTCCCTGGGGCGCGTCACTGCTTACTTGAACTTCCAAAAGTCCCTCTCACTATATGACCTTCCTAAGGTAGTGTCATTTAATGTGTAGTCTACAGACCTATTACCTATCACCGGTAAAGATTCCTAACCTAACCTATTCGATATCTCCTTACCTACTGCAAATTCAACCTCAGAAACTTGTTAAGATCACCTCAAACAGTTATGCCGCTGAATTACTGAAAAAAATATGATTTATTCTAGGTTACGTTAGGTTTGATTAGGTTAAGTTAGGTTTTGTTTGGTTAGGCTACGTTAGATTTAGTTTGGTTAGGTTAGTTTTGGTTAGACTTATTGAACTGCAGCTCTGGGAAGGTTATGCTAACAAAGTTATTTTATTTGTTAATTTTTTACATCTTCACCAGAATGGCGTGTGGCTACGAAAGAAAATGGATTGTGTTCAGGTAAATGTTTTCTAATTGTCAACCTCTGTTTAACAGCGGCCCGAACAGTGATAAGGATCACTGCCATATATTTTTATTTATGGGAGATTTGTTTTCTCCCCCTGAAAGCGTGTCACAAACCCCGTCTGAGATCAGGTACATCATTACTGTTTGGTGAACAGGGACCACACACTTATAACAGACTTGGTCCATATGTCTCCTACCCGGCGCGGGGATCGAGCCCGCAACCTCTCGGGTCGATTAGGTTAGGTTAGCTACGGTTTAGTTCGGCTAGGCTTGGTTATATAAGATTTTTACCCAAAACTCAGATACATGCTGTATCTATAAGCCAGCACTATGAGGATACAACATTTGTTAGGTTATGTTTAGATTAAGTTAGGTAATGTTATGTTAGGTTATGTTTGGTTAGGTTCGGTTCGGTACCGTACAATATTATTCCATTTATGTATTTAACGCACTATTTTTCAACTAAGGTGGCGTCATTTCCCAAATTAAGGTGGGAATCAGTATATCTTACTCAAATAAGTAACTATTTAATCTCTCTGTGCCGTCATATCTCCTTTTTTTGGGTGTTTTTCAAGGGAATTCGGTTTGCAAGCTGAAATTCGTCTCCCAAGACATATCCAGACCTTATTACCGCCGCAGGAAACCAGAAAAATTAGCAAAATACTAAACATATGTCCCGGTTATGTCACGGAATTTTGATGGAGTTTAATTTGTTATTTTCAGTTATTCTTGTTTATATCATTTGTTTGGGTATATTAATGTTATTTTAAGTGTGTTTGTATCACTATTTTTTTTCTCCCATATTATTCTTCCTCCTCCTCCTCCCTTACCTGAGTGTCCCCCGCCTAATTACAGATGACCTAGAACCACAATTACCTGTATACCGCACCCCCTCCACCTTTCTCCCCATTAATTAACCACAGGACGAGTGAGGCAGTGGGGGGGAGGGGGGTGACTAATTAAATCAACCACTCTCTCTCTCATTACACAGATCACGTTAGTGACTCCCTCTCTCAACCAGCTGTCAGAACACACACACACACACACACACACACACAGACACCACTATCATACTCATCCATAATTCATTTGCGAGCCGCGATGCACTGCGCTACATCTAACAGGAGTGTGTGTGTGTGTGTGTGTATGTTGCTGTCACAACACAGCCGCCTATCCACTCCGTGAAATCACTGGAGGCGCGTTCACTTGTCAACCTTTGGCCGTCTCGACTCGACTCAACAGTGTGTGTGTGTGTGTGTGTGTGTGTATGTGTGTGTGTGTGTGTGTGCATCTGCCTGGTCTTGCCTTGCCTACAGTGTAACCAACGCATCTGCTTCCCAAGGCACGTTCACGGTAGCCACACACACACACACACACACACACACACACACACACACACACACACATGGGATGGTGAACCCACAGGGTATAGGAGTCTAATAAAAAATTTTAATTGACACCAATGTGGAAAAGAAATTCCATCTTTTTATATTTCTGCCCATAAAGGTTTTTCGCCGTTGAGTTGGTAACACTGACGGGAGCTTCTACAACTGAAACGAAGGAATAAAGGCGTACCACACTTATCCTTCCCTTACGTCTTTTTAGATCTTATGGTGGAGTAGTATTAGGGTGAGGTTAGGGTGGTTGTAGTGTGTGGTTTGCGTTTACCACCACAGAACACCACAACTAAACCTGACTCTACCTTGAACGAAACGAGGCGATGATACTAGCAACGAAAATATATATATATATTGGACAACGAAGCCGATACATAAAAAAAAGAAATGAATGAAGAGAGAAATCCAGTATTCTCTCTTAAGACATCCCTTCCCTTCCGTTCCCTTCCCTTCCCTTCCCTTCCGTTCGTTCCACACATTGGGGTTGAAATCCTATGATAATACAAAGAGTATCAATCTTATGAACGCCCCAGTGTGCCAAGGAACTCTGTCATCTTATGGGGCGTTAAATAGTGCTACGTAGGTTGGCAGGAAGAACTGAATAATATTACTGGAGTAAGTGTGGTATGCAAGGTGTATGTGGGTGTTAATATGAAGTTAATTAAGCGTCAGGTGTGGAGTAATACACGAGGTAGCTTTGTCATGTGTTCAGGCAAGCGAGGTGTTCTTATGTGTGAGAGGGTGTCACGAGGGTTGGCAGCCCTGAGAAGACACGTACACACTCCTTCACCGCCCACTCAATACTTAAATATCCTTCCTTCTAACACACACACACACACACACACACACACACACACACACACACACACACACACACACACACACACATAGACATATAAATAAATATATAAGCTACAGATATAAAAAAACCAAAGGTAACGGGTGAATGACTCACCCTCCCTCCTCCCCTCTCCACCGCCCACTCAATACTTAAATATCCCTAATTCTAACACCATCAATCACACACACACACACAAACACACACACACACACATATATATACACACACACATACATAGACATATAAGCTACAGATATAAATACAAAATAAGCTAACAAGTGAATGACACCCTCCGAGTGGATGACGTCATATCCGACATGCAGCGACAGGCAAAAATCCTTCCAACACACATATATACATACACATATATATAAATGATACATACATTATAAAAGGAATTAACACTCACGATACACCTCAGACAGCAGGTAGGAAGGTGGCTTGATGATGGAGGCTCGGCTATGACACACACACACACACACAAACACTACCACAATGCCCGCCGGGAACTGACTGACCACTGAGAGTGAGGCCAAGCGAACGTCCACGTACACCCACGCGCACAGCAGCCCACGCACACGCACACACACACACACACACATACACACACACATACGCGCGCGCTAAATACAATTAATTGGAAGAGGAGAAAGAAGATTAGTAGTTTGAGGAGGAGGAGAGCTTAAATATTTCCACGAGACGCATTCTGACGTCACACACACACACACACACATACACTCGCAGGCAGCTGGCTTCATGACGTCACACAGTGTGGAAAGAGTTCTTCAAAATTTATATTAATTGATTACTTCTTGATTTTTCAACATAAACTATTGATAATATTAATACACAGTACACTGAAAGGAGATAAGAGTGATTCTGGAGTGTACAAGAGGCGAGAAAAATATTAATAAAAGTGAAATGACGTCATTGCTAGTGGTGACGTCACTCTAGGCTCTCAACGTTTGTAAATATTTTCATTAATATCTTAATAACCAATCAATATACACGCTAAGATCGAGTCTAGGACGATAGAAAAACTTAATTAGATTATAAGAATGTAAAGATATTGATACACAAAGCTGTCTACGTAAAGAAATATACTGAGACGTGATTTGTATACAATTCAAAACTTAACGATCTTAAAATATTATTTTGTCTTTGAATAAACGTACATAATAATAATACTAAATGCTCCAAATTAACACACAATCTACATTGATATCAATACAACATTATAAATCCAATAAGCTCAGTGAAAAAAATTGTCAAAAAACGATTACTTTTAAGATATAATCACCAGCAAAAAGATGCAACCTGAACATTATTATACAGAACGTTTCATTCACTCCTCTAGTTGATGTCTTTCTTTTCTTGTTGTTTTCGTCTTGTTCTTGTCGTTGTTTCTTGTTGTTTTCCTCTAGTTGTTGTCGTTTTTTCTTGTTGTTGTACAGGGGAGCGCGGGGCTGTGTCAAGGGTGTGAAATGATGGTGGTGGTGGTGGTGGTCTTGCCGTCACAGTCAAGAGAACATTTGTATATAAAATGGATTGTTATGCGTTTTAAAAGTATGGAAATGGATGTAGATAAATATGAAGTGTTATTAAGATGTATTAGGAAGTATTAATCATTGATATTAGCTAAGAATAAAGGCGTTTTGTTGCGTCTCCCTCATTAACTCCGAGCATCAGTCCCGTGTCTCACCTCGGCGAGAACAATTTTATTTTTATTCCTGTGTGATTCAGTGTTGTTTATATATATATATATATATATATATATATATATATATATATATATATATATATATATATATATATATATTAAGTGACACCAACCCAAGTCCAAGTCCAAGTCTAAGCTTTAGGTGATGGATTGAGTGACAGTTGTGGGATGTTAATTTGTTGCTTTACTGTCGATCAGATGGAAAACATACACTAATCTCATTATAATTATACATGTTTCTATTCAATGAATTATTTACTACTAATTGACAGCAATTTTTGAAAGACAATGAATTGGTATATAGCTGTTAAAGTTGTATGTTACGATAGAAATAAGTATATTTTCTTATCGATCAAAGCGAACATTAGTAAAAATATGAAACTGACAAGTGAATCAGTAAATTGTTTCTGTTAGGACTGTTCACAAAACCTTACACAGCCTTATTAAACACTTTGATATATAAATGGAGGTGATCATTATATGTGTATTGTTATAATGTATTAATGTAATGTAATTAACTTTGCAATTATTGGCCTTGAAAGATACAGTTTGTTTTTCAATTTCATTATGGTTAAGTCGAAACATTTAAACACACGTCCAATTTAGATAAATTTAAAATATCGAAGAAATAAAGACAATTCATATGATAAAATTATAATTCATGGCAATATATTAAATAGATACACATACAAGCATTCGTGTAAATTATCTTAAAACAGAGTCGTTGATGAGAAATTAATAACAAAACAAATATTATGACGAATGATGATAAGAAGGTCTGTCTCCCCCCCACCCTGTCACTCCATCCCTACCACTACTCTCCCTCTCACCCCCCAATTGCTTACCCCACCCTGTCCCTCCTTCGCTACCACTACTCTCCCTCTCAGCCCCCCATTTGCTTACCCCACCCCGTCACTCCATCCCCGCCCCTACTCCCCCTCACAGCCCCCCCATTTGCTTACCCCTCCCCGTCACTGCATCCCTACCCCTACTCCCCCTCTCAGCCCCCCATTTTCTTACCCCACCCCGTCACTGCATCCCGGCCCCTACTCCCCCTCTCAGCCCCCCCATTCGCTTACCCCACCCCGTCACTGCATCCCTGCCCCTACTCCCCCTCTCAGCCCCCCATTCGCTTACCCCACCCCGTCACTGCATCCCCGCCCCTACTCCCCCTCTCAGCCCCCCATTTTCTTACCCCTCCCCGTCACTGCATCCCGGCCCCTACTCCCCCTCTCAGCCCCCCATTCGCTTACCCCTCCCCGTCAGTTCCTCTATCTCCCTACTCCCACTTCCAACCAGATTTCAGTTTCTGCTAACAAAATGTGGAATATCTCTTGTTTACCATTAGGAACTTAAGTTTAATGACTTGAAACATATACATCATGACAAAACGCAACTTTTTGGTGTACTGGGGCAATGAATCAGTTCAAAATAAACCAGAAATATGAGGAAAACTGACGGAAAGGTTGATTTTGGCTTCATAAAATGGCCTATAATTAAGCTATACAGCATTATATCTATATATCTTTAACTTTTCATAAAGTTTTAGCATCATATCTATCTGTTGGTATGACTCGCGTGCTTGTGCGAATCCTTTGAAAAAAAAGAGATTTTGGAAAAACGACTGAGTAAAGAGATGATTTCAGCTTCACAAAACGGTCTGCATATAAGTTATACATGATTATATCCACGTATCTTTATCTTTTCATGAGATTTTATCATCATATCTATCTGTGGATATGTCTGGCGGGGTTATACGAGTCCGTTGGGCAAGTGAGGTTACTGAGAAATTTGGGGTGACTGCCTGCCTGCCCCGCCCCGCCCTGCCCCGCAGAGCGCACCGCCTGTCTGCATCCTGCCCTCATCTAAACACTACCTTATATCATACACATTACATAAGCATACAAGCGCCCGCGTACCCTAACACTGTTTATTATATGACTTTCACATCCTTACAAGTGAATATAGTACAGTTAATACATTACACAACGCATGTGTTTAATAATACCAGATGACATGGTGTTGAGGTGACGTGGTATCAGTTGTGTGGTGGTCGTTAAAAGCTGGTGGATTACGCGTGGCCGGAAATCAGTGGGAAATCAGGCCACTGATAGTGGCCTCTCTTGACCTGACCTCACTGACCCACTCATACGTTTCTGAAGCCAAGCAACATTACAAACATGAGGGGGTTACATCTTAAAATCCTGACCTAACCTAACCTCTATATAATCATTTCTATTGAGCTAAATATATTTTTTAATCATTATATAGAAAGTTTTAAAATGTTTATCAGATGCTGCAAAGAATATTTCTAATCTCTCTCTCTCTCTCTCTCTCTCTCTCTTTATCTCTCTCTCTCTCTCTCTCTCTCTCTCTCTCTCTCTCTCTCTCTCTCTCTCTCTCTCTCACTCTCTCTCTATCTTTATCTCTCTCTAACTCATTAAATATTTATCTTTTTTCACATATTTCTGGCTCTGTGTATTCGTCTCGTTCTGCTGATATCACAGTTTTTTTTTCGAATTTTTTTGAATTTTTTTTTTTTATGAATGATGGAAGAGGTAAATAGAGTTGATAAATGGAGGAAGAGAGAAAGAAACAGATAATAAAAGAAGAATTAACCCTTTTATGACCTTGAACTCCTCGACTCTATAACTAAGATGCCAGCTAATATTTATCAACTTTAAACCTAATTATAACGAAATCACGTAAACTTTCTTGACTAAAACTGATATATATTTATAGTAACTAACATATATAAACGTAATGATACATTTGCAGGGATTCAATATCGCTATATATTAATATATTTAACAATTTGTATAATTCGTCACTTGACAAACAACATCATTTTCTGTATTAGGTGGTATACAAAACGGACTAAATATTCGATACTGAGTAGAAATTACGGGTTTTTGAGTGAAATACTGCATGAATATAAGAATATAAGAACATAAGAAATGGAGACCTACTCCCTGATAGGCACATTGGCACTTACCTGTGAGGTTAAGACTGGTTTGAATTTATTAAATTTTACATTTACTCTATAGCAGGTGCCAGTTAGTTATATATGTATATCCATCTCTTTCTTCCTTTTTTTTATTAATATATATGCCTTGTTCAGATTAACCATTGTTTAAATAGTATTACCTATGATATATTATTTAATTATGAAGTAAGTGATTGTAGGGAAAAGCTATATATGGTGATAATTAAAATAAAGAATAAAATTACAAGTTTAACATTTTGTTGATGTTAATCCTTCTATTACGGAATTCCATTCATTGTATTCCTGGGAGTAGCACCGTAGACTTTTTTCTCTATTGTATGCCATTCATCCTGTTCCTCGGAGTAACCCCGCAGACTTTTTATTGTTATTATTATACTAATCAACACGCACACACACACACATTTTTCATAATAAAACACATTAATATAAGATAGAGAGAGAGAGAGAGAGAGAGAGAGAGAGAGAGAGAGAGAGAGAGAGAGAGAGAGAGAGAGAGAGAGAGAGAGAGACGTATATTAATTAATTTTATCACTAACCGACTCTTCTGAACCATTAGTTTGATGTGTGTGATAGCTAGGAGTAATTATAATGATTTTGGTATATTAATCGTACGTCTGGCTACACTGTCATTGTTTATGTCATGAATACATATTTTAATGATAAATAATGTGTTTAATGTTATCCAATAGGTGATTTATTTTTATTATATATATGTTTTAAAAGGTATTTGATAGTTATAACTCAGTCTTTTTATCAGAGAGAGAGAGAGAGAGAGAGAGAGAGAGAGAGAGAGAGAGAGAGAGAGAGAGAGAGAGAGAGAGAGAGAGAGAGAGGAGAAATTAAGTATATATTAAAAAATGTATATATCTATTTATTAACACACACACATCTTTCACTAGGTAAGACACTAACAGTCTCTCTCTCTCTCTCACCCCACAGAATATCTTACATCACAGGCACACACACCCAGGCGCCCTTAACAAAGTACACACACACACACACTGTATATATTAAACAGATAGATATACACTTTTTTTTAATATGTACTTGTATCTATTTATTACAGGTTATATAAGTACCTGCAGGGCATCCCGGGTGACGCTCCCATCCTGCACACAGCCACTCCCAGGGAGGCAGCCAGCAACTCCCTGCCTGACCCCATCAAGTATTTAAGTGGAGGACTCTCAAGTTGGCCGTGGTCATCTTCACTTCAACAAGAACAAGAACACACACACATACATATACATACATACATACACATAAATATACATACATACATATACACATACACACACACACAAATCGTTCACTAGGTACGACACTAAGTCTCTCTCTCTCTCTCTCTCTCCACCCCACAGACCCACAGAATGTCCCCCCACAGGCACACCCACCCCAAGTACCCTGAACACACACACACACACACACACATACACACCTATATTACAATGCTGTGATTTAATTAAGGTTGACAATAAATGAGACAAAACTATTACATATTTTTTTCACAAACCCTATATTAAGAAATGATTCACTTATTTATTTTACTTCAAATATAAAATAAATAATAATATAAAAATCTTCAAGTGGTCTTTGGTCAGTGCCACACCGCTTGGCACCCATCGGCCGGCACCCACAATGTCGTTCCTGCCGTGTAAGTTGCTGGTGTACATGTGTATGGAGCTACACACACACACACACACACACACACACACACACACGCCCTGGGAACGCCAAGTCAACTCTGCCATCACACCTGAGGACAAGAGGGAAGGTTAAGGGAGGGAGGGAGGGAGGGAGAATGTAAAGGTGTGTCCACACGGGTGAACAATAATTGACAGACAAACATTATTACCATATCATAGGAGAAGCAAGATGACCACGCCTCACTGCTTGATGAGTAGAAGTAGTAGTAGCAGCAGTAGTAGTAGTAGCAGCAGTAGTTGTAGCAAATTGTAGCAGCAGTAGTGGCCCGGGTGGATATAAGTGGTCATGGATTCTGGCCCCGAGGACAGAGAGTCTTGATGGTGGTCAGGACCTTGGACCCAATAGCTGCCTGCCACCCAGAGCTCACCCTGGAAACCAACCACCAGTTAGCAGGAAAATATCAGGGTGTTTGGGGAAAGGAAACAACATATTGATGAGGCAGCTTCACACCCCTGGCCTTCCCTACGTCAGGCGGGATGACCTCCAAAGACAAGTGCTTCTATACGACACACACACACACACACACACACACACACACACACACACACACATACACCTTCCTATACGTACAAATAGTGAGTCCTGAGGGTGTTGCAGCCTGTAGGGACAGGAGTTATAGGTGGCCGCAGTGGTAGTGGTTAAGTTATAGTTGTACACAGGTTAGTGTGGTTCCCCTGGCACTCCTCACATCCGTCATCAAGGGTGCCAAGAGGGTGCCAACATGGTGCCAAGGTCCTCTGTGAACAAGAATTAAGGTTAATATTCTCATTCACAAACTGTACATTATCTTCTTTTTTTTTAACAATTTATAAATACAGAATTAAGACACATACCCCATAGCCCATGTGCAGAGAGCAGGGTTCCCAGCCCATACTTTTCTCCATGTGACATATGAGACATAGGGAAACATGCAAGGAGGGGACTCACAACCACCCTTCCCTTTTCTTTTAATAGCCTCTTATGAAACACAGGGATTACAGTTGTGGGATTACAGTTGTGGGATTACAGTTGTGGGATTATTGAACATCCACCGCAAGGCAAATTGATACACTTACCATAATACACACCCGGTGGTCTAGTGGTTAGGACGCTCGCCTCACAAGCGAGAGGTCGCGGGCTCGATCCCCGCGCCGGGTAGGAAACATATGGACTAAGTCTCTTATAAGTGTGTGGTCCCTGTTCACCAAACAGTTATGAGGTACCTGATCTCAGACGGGGTTTGTGACCCGCTTTCAGGGGGGAGAAAACAAATCTCCCATAAATAAAAATATACGGCCTCCTGGCTAGTACAATGGTAGCGCGCTGGCCTTGCATTCGCTAGGTCGGCAGATCGGGTCTCCGCCCGGGCGGAACTGGGAGGAACTGCTGTGGTCGGGCACCACAGTGGTGCAGCGGTGGTCCACCATGGCTGTGAGGCATAGACCTCTAAACAGAAACCAAGAAATAATGTCTTGAAGATTAGGATCAGAATCCAGATTTTCATTAAGCTGCCCAAGGTATTGCAGTGTTTGAACAGGCAAATCTGGCTTAATTGCAGACAAATCTTGTGTTTTTGATAGGGCTTCCTGATTCTTGATGTTATTGATTACGTTAACTGCTGGAAAATAATGTATACTGTATGTATCAACTTTACAAAACGTTCCATACACTATGACCTAAAAAAAAATATATATATATATACAGTGGAACCTTGACTTACGAGTTTAATTCGTTCCGTGACCGAGCTCGTAACTCAATTTGCTCGTATATCAAATCAATTTTCCCCATTGACATTAATTGAAATGCCATTAATCCGTTCCAGCCCACAAATTACCACCCAATTTTTTGTTACGTGTTTTTAAATAAGAAAAATGTATTTATAAATAACAAATATTGTATAAAAACATAATAAAAGAGAATGTAAAGCAAATCAGCATGAATGGCTCGTGCCTTCTCGCAGGTGATACCCTCCGTCACGGTATCTCCCTCAAGCTCCTTCTCCCTCACCCACATCAATAGCAGATTCTCCATCTTTTTATGGACAGAGGTCCGGAGCTTAGAAATTATTTTAATGCCCTTGGCTGGTGTTATAGCCTTTATCGACTCCTCCTGCTTCAATATGGTATATATCGTAGAAGTACTGCGCTCGTATTGCCTCGCCAAGTCGATTACTCGCACACCTTGCTCATGTTTTTCTATGATTTCACGCTTTATTTCGATAGACATCATCCTTTTCTTCTTTGCACCGCTGTCCTTTCCTTTCACCTTCTTAGGACCCATGGTTACAAACAAGAAGTTTGGTAAAATAAATGCACAAAAGCACAGAACGCGAGCACAACAGAGATCCTTACGCGGCGAGGTAAACACAAGCAGAGAATGAATTTTGCACGGGAGAGCTGGGCGGGCGTATGGCTGCGTTCACTAAGACAATACTGCACACTCCGTATTGCTCGGTGACAAGATTAGAGGTTTGTAATATTTCGTTTAATTATAATAAATAAGCATTTCATGGTAACAAACTATAATATTTTATATATTGGCACTAAGCTCCTGTAGGTTTGCTACTGTAGCAGTATTGTCTAGTGAACGCAGTCCTGAACATGACTCCTACCTCAAATTTTGGCTCGCAATTCAAAGCAAAAAATCGACCGAGTGACGGCTCGTGTCTCAAAAAACTTGTATGTTGGGGCACTCGTAAGTCAAGGTTCCACTGTATATATATATATATATATATATATATATATATATATATATATATATATATATATAATGTATAAATATATATATAAATATATAATATATATATATATATATATATATATATATATATATATATATATATATATATATATATATATATATAATGTATAAATATATATATAAATATATAAATATATATATATATATATATATATATATATATATATATATATATATATATATATATATACATATATATATATATATATATATATATATATATATATATATATATATATATATATATATATATATATATATCTTTAATATACAGTGGAATCTTGACTTATGAGTGCCCCAACATACGAGTTTTTTGAGACACGAGCCGTCACTCGGTTGATTTTTTGCTTTGAATTGCGAGCCAAAATTTGAGGTACGAGTCAGTGTCAGGGCTGTGTTCACTAGACAATACTGCTACAATATCATTGGCACGCCTGGTGAATGTCCTCAAGGGTCTAAATTTAGGTTTTGTATTTGTTGGACAGTTATTCTGCCATTATTCTCACCTTGTCAATCCGGACAACACTTGCACCAAAGTCTGCCATAATCATGCCGCAGAATGGAGCCGGAGCCAACCCTGCCATCTCCACCACTCGGACCCCTCGCAGAGCCATCCTGGAAGGTGTCCAATTATTAATGCCTTTCCTACATGCCATCCTAGTGCAAGTTCCTTCATTCCTCTATCAAGGTGGAAGGTACAGTATAGTACTCTCATAGCTTCCAGAAGGCTACGTTGACAAGACTCAGGGCCTGCCAGACAAGATAAATGGCTTACCTAAACAAAATTTCTGCCTTATGACTACCTGAATAATTTATCCTCACTAAAAATATTGTCCAAACAGACATACTCACACCATACCATGTGCTTCTATAGGCACAAACTTGCCACCAGATGAATTAGATTTATTGAAAATACTTATCATATTAATTATTATGAATTTTGAGTTTCTCATATTGTAAACTTAATCACTATATAATAATAATGTCATTATTCTAACCTAACAGCCATGAACAAGGTTAAGTTTGGTTATATCTAAAAAATAATCCAACTTTAGTCCTATAATAATTAGGTATATAATATAAATAACACCAATTACTCACCAGAATCAATATAATAATTAGTAGTAATAAAGTATAGTATTATCACGAATTATATTTCATCTCAAGTCAGTCTACACATCACATTTCTAGTTATAGCTGATTAACATGTTCTGTAGGGTGTATCAGGGTGTGTTAAACTGTATCAGATCAAAACATCAATACCTTCAAGAGATGTGTTCAGATAAGATGCCGGCGAGAACTGTACCTTTAGATAAGACAATGATAGTAGCTGCTCAGGATGATGATAACAGATATTGTGGTGTAGTGATCAATTTGAGTTACTGATAAAAATGTTTCTTGATGTGAAATGAGAAAATGTGTTGGTAGTGGGGGAGCTAAGTTGATTTTCACTGGTTATATTGTAGTGTCTCGTAATTTTCACTGTAATTAATGCGGTTGTGTTGAAATGTGTTTTATATAAGAGTCTTGGGGAACTATTGTTGACCTTAGTTATTATTATTATTATTATTATTCATCTTACAGGCCGAGTTGACGTCTTTCAGCAACATTTTCATCGACACAAGTTGACAAAACCTCCGAGAGACAAGAAAACATTGCATCGCGTAAGTACTAGATATAATTCTTTCTAAAATCTCTTGTTTAAATGATTCTATACAACCTAACAGTCAACTCCTAGAATTCATGTACGTATTGACTCCTAGAATTCATGTACGTATTGACTCCCCAAATTCATGTATCTGTTGAGTAAGCCTTTCATGTTTAGTAAGGTAGCATTAAAACAGCATATATAACAGCATTAAACAGCATATAAAACAGCTTAAAACAACATTACAAGTAGGCAGTAATTAGAGGTATGGCAGCTGTACAACTAGGGGTACGGCAGCCAGTTATATTAGGTTTGGTTAGGTACGGTTAGGTTCGGTTATATAAGCTTTTTATATTTCAACCGAACCAAACCGGACCTAACCTAACCATAATGAGTGCCGTATCCTTACAGTGGTCCCATATAGGTACGACAGTTGCCTAGCTATGGGGTCAAAAACTTTTTAACCAAACCAAACCATACCTAACATAAAATAACTAGAAAGATGCTTTACCAGGTCAATAATAAGGCACACTGCCGTACCAATAGCGGATGACCACAGGGGGTAGGACTGCCGTATCTCTAAGCACTTGGATAATATTCTCTATAGCATTCTGGTGAAAATGTAAAATAATACCGTATTTTCTCTTTAAGATTATTTTTATAGAGTCACTTAACAGCCTCGTACAGCTTATAATTATATCTTAATGATGCAGTGTAATGGCGGTAATTGTATATGTCTTACCAAACTCCACCTCAGAGTCAATCTTGAGGTGGTCGGTTCAGGATTGGGGCAGTAAGCCTGCGCTGGCTCATATAATGCCCCCCCACTTGCCTTATCAATGGGTCAATCTTTGCCTTAAAACTATTCACTGATTCGGCCTGTACTGCTTCTCTAGGCAGGTTGTTCCACTCATCAACAATTTTGTTTGCAAAGTAATATTTCCTAATGTTTAGTCGTGGTCTTTGCTTAAAAATCTTATATGAGTGGCCTCTACTTTCTCTGTGGTCCATGATAAAGAAATCATCCCTTCTTAGCCCCTCCAGTCTTTCAATCATCATCATCTACTTGTATATCTCATTACAGCCACCCATTGGCCCATTCCAACCCCTAATTAATGGGTAAGATATATATAATTACCTTAATGAAGCAGTGTAATGACGTTAATTATGTATATCTAACCTTCTGTCTCTATGTTGTGTGTGTCATAGCGGCCGATGTAAACAAGAAAACAGTCCCGCCCTTCAAGACGGGAACCCAGGACTGTTCCTTATATTTTATTATACCTGATTGTTTAAGGAAATCTAATGAATAACATAATAATAATGAATGATGAATAATGTTAATGGTTTAGAAAAATGAAAAAAAGTAGTATTCGATGACGTATATATAAAACGAAAATCTGAAATTTTATTATACATCGTGAAGCAGTTATATATACTCTAAAGAATAGATTATGATACCTAACGAGATTCTACATTACTATTTTTTATATTGAAGTCACATTAACCGCATGAAAAAAATAAATAGAAAATATACCAATCAAAATAGCAAAAATAGAAACGAAACATTAATAGTCTAGTTAACCCAATGTAAACGATAGAAATTGATATAAAGAATTCTTCAGACACACAATGAATGATAATAAAGCCGTACAAGCTGAAAAAACAACGAAAATAACGAAATTTTTGAAAAAACATTATCCCTATATCTCAATTAATATAAACCTTAGAATACTATTGATTATACAAAATAAACACAAAAAAATAACAAATTCAATTAACCCAACGCTATGCGAAAGTATGGTCAAGTTTTGCTGAAAATTGCAAAAAATACATTAACATTACAATATGTAAACAAACATCAAAATAAACCTAGTTACTTAATAACGCAAGTAATTAATGATTGTAAAACATACTAGATTTTTTATTTTACCTTGCCTGTTAATCATAAGGCTGAGGATAAAGAGGTAAGGCGAGGAATTGATAAAATGTTTTGGTACTTACACCGGCCCGTCAGATGTCAATGGTCCGGCAGAGTCTATGAGACAGAGACAAACAATGATATATATTTCAAAACAAAGACTAGAATACCTAATCAGCTTCGACATAACTATTTGTCATATTCAAGTTACATTAATTTAATTAAAAGATATTTATTTACACTACAAAATATAGAAAAATGTAAATAAACAACAATAGTGACATTAAACCAATATAAACCATTGAATAACATGTAAAAACATATTTAAGCACAATAAAAACCATAAACAAACCAAAAAAAAATCAAAACTGAAAAAAAAGGACAAAAATATCACTATTTTCACATATCCAATACACCATAATTAAACATAAACAAACCTTACAGCACCCTAAATTAAGATATATTAATATTAAACAAACCGTAAACAATCCATAGAACGCAAAAAAAAATGACGAAATAAGTCCAAAATTCTATAGAGGGGTTGGCCGCTGCAAAGGCACCGGTTGACATTTTCAAGTTGACATTTTCTCGGTTGTTTAGGAACGAATCTCAATATCCTCTAGCTCAAAAGAACAAGGGTTTTCTCCTCTATCTAATTGACTCTATACATTTTTTACGTTAACCTCATACTTTTCGAGTTTTTTAATAAAAAGTGTCTCCTGCGGGAGAGACTTGGACGCCGTTAAAGTCTACGGGAGAAAAACGTTTCTCCTATACAAATTAATGGTTTCAGGTCAATTTTGGTCAACAAATTTAAATTCAAGAAAAGTGGCTCCATATCGCTTATTATTGTTTATTGAAGATTTACAGCTTCAATTCATATGCTCTTTCCCATTTCTGTGACGGAAATATTTATTTTTTATTAATTTCACCTTAAAAATGACCAAAATTAAGGTTAAAAATGTCATTTTACTCCGTAATTATTAGTCTTAGGCAAATATGTATTGAGACAAAGTTGTAGAGTTTAAAAATGTCTATCAGATGCTGCAAAAATATTTCCAATATCTTTAATAGCCTTTGTGTTTGTGTTTATTTGAGGTGAAGTGTCTGGACTCACCTGGAACAGCAGCAAAGGACCTCCTCACGCCAGCCACTCTGTGCCGGGCTGACCTCAAGGCTTTACCACCAACACCAAAGGCAGAGAGAAGCTGGTTCAAGGCTTTACCACCAACACCAAAGGCAGAGAGAAGCTGGTTCAAGGCTTTACCACCAACACCAAAGGCAGAGAGAAGCTGATTCAAGGCTTTACCACCAACACCAAAGGCAGAGAGAAGCTGGTTCAAGCCTTTACCACCAACACCAAAGGCAGAGAGAAGCTGGTTCAAGGCTTTACCACTAACACCAAAGGCAGAGAGAAGCTGGTTCAAGCCTTTACCACCAACACCAAAGGCAGAGAGAACCTGGTTCAAGGCCTTACCACCAACACCAAAGGCAGAGAGAAGCTGGTTCAAGCCTTTACCACCAACACCAAAGGCAGAGAGAAGCTGGTTCAAGGCTTTACCACCAACACCAAAGGCAGAGAGAAGCTGGTTCAAGGCTTTACCACCAACACCAAAGGCAGAGAGAAACTGGTTCAAGGCTTTACCACCAACACCAAAGGCAGAGAGAAGCTGGTTCAAGGCTTTACCACCAACACCAAAGGCAGAGAGAAACTGGTTCAAGGCTTTACCACCAACACCAAAGGCAGAGAGAAGCTGGTTCAAGGCTTTACCACCAACACCTCTCTTTTATAATATAGTTTTGGATTCAAAAGAAAAGATAATGTTGAAATATTTTGTACTTTTTATTGTTATTAAGAGGCGAGTATCAAGAC
>JAXIVD010000865.1:22500-45000 GCA_036785275.1 Cancer borealis
TGACGGGGTGATGGGTGACGTGGTGACCGGATGACGGTGACAGGGTGATGGGGTGATGGGTGACGTGGTGACCGAATGACAGTGACAGGGTGACGGGGTGACAGGGTGACGGTGACAGAGTGACGGGGTGACAGGGTGACGGGGTGACGGGTGACGTGGTGGCAGGGTGACAGAGTGACAGTCTGACCAACGCTGCTCGAGTGAGGTGCACCCCCCGCCCCCGCTCCCCAATACACTCAAGGTATATATTTAAAAAATATATTTTCTATTATAGTAATGATGAAAATAAATTTTGATTCGTGTTCAGCATGACCTAAAGCATCATTGTAAACATTTTCATGAGATTCGGAGGTGTTGAGTTTTCGGGGTGCTCAACAGGAGTAATTTTCTGGCTGGCCAACAGGATATATTAGCTGGGGTGCCACATCTATTACTAAACCGGACCAAATACCATACACACTCGCTAATAATATATACTATACTACTATAATACTATACTAATAATATGTATACTATAATACTATATAAAGTATATATTATTAGCGAGTGTGTATGGTATTTGGTCCGGTACCAGGAAGGAACAATGAAGCAGGTTCAAAAAGTCATGAAAGATACTACATCCCATCCCCTCCACTCCTGCTATGTATTCCTTAGGTCCGGCAGAAGGTTAACTCTGTCTACTCAACGCACGGACAGATATAAGAAATCGTTTGTACCAAAGAGTATTGTACTTTTCAACCACTTAAAATAGAATATATATTTTATTAGATTATGTGTAACTGTGATAATTCTTGTGCTTGTCTGTGATTTCAGTTTCCTATGCTGTAGCATATATTTTTACAATATTTTCTTATCTTCTATATTTTCCCCCCCCACATTACAATTGCAATTACAATTATCTTCTATACTTATTAGTCAACTTCTTTTTATATGGAGCTCTAGCCAAAAAAGAATTTCAGTTTGTAAGCGTTGATATGTTGCAAATTGACAATAAAATTATCTATCTATCTATCTATCTAGATGTGGCGCCACAGCTAATATATCCTGTTGGCCAGCCAGAAAATTACTCGTGTTGAGCACCGCGAAAACTCAACACCTCCGAATCTCATGAAAAATTTTACAATGATGCTTTAGGTCATGCTGAGCATGAATCTGAACTTATTTTCATCATTACTATAATAGAAAAAAAAAAATATATATATATATATAGAAAAAAATAGATACAGGAAATATTTTCCTTATTCTCGTTACCATCACCTTATATTCATTATTATTATTACTATTATTATTGTTATTATTATTGTAACCCAAAGTGATTTGAACTCCTAAAATAAGCGACTTTTTAAAATCTGCCTCTCTACTATAAAATGTTGTCTTAAATATAATAAATTAAATGATTTCTTCATTATAAAATATAAAAAGCAGTAGTGGATATTTTTATGATACTTTATTTTCTGTCATATGGTCTTTTTTTAACGTTTTGATCGCTGATAATGGTAAGTTTTTGTTTTTTCCTATTGGCAACACTGCTGTCAGTGTGTGTGTCTGTGTGTGTGTCAGGCGTCAGCTGACGGAGAGGCTGAAGGAGGCTGACACTCTCACTCTCTTATCTCCTGTTATTTACAAGCAAACTGACCCTTTATTGACCCACAGAATCGAACTCAAGAGGATATTAACATCTCAAGATAACAGCCAGCCATGAGGGTTTAAAAATAACAGTAATAATACGTAAATATTCTTCCTCCGGATTTTGTGTATAATTACGTGTTAGTTTTAATCAGATTTTGAGAAGATTGATTATGGCTACCACGACTCCATTTGATAAGTTACCCCTTGAAAGTGCCCTCGATGACTCGCCACAGGTAAATATAAGTGTGTTAACATAAGTGTTTTTTTGTGGTGGTCTCTCTCTCTCTCTCTCTCTCTCTCTCTCTCTCTCTCTCTCTCTCTCTCTCTCTCTCTCTCGGTGTTGTTGTTGTAGTTAATTAATTGTATGTATGTTTGAGTCACACACACACACACACACACACACACACACACACACACACACACAACATACGTGACTCATTCTTTACTAATACATGATTGAACTGTTAACAACAACACATTGCATCTTGTTACCCAATTCAACATGCCACATTAGGCCTAGGTATGCTAACCCTTTCACAAAATGTTGTCAATATTGATGTATATGGCTATATTAAAACGTCAGATTTATTTTCAAAAGGGTATTTCTGCATAACTAATGTTCGGACGATGTCAATATAAATATGAAGTGGTACATACTATACATAGTGTACTCAGCACATCTGTGAAGGTTTCAGACAGTGCTCACCATTATTTACCTGGTAAAGCATCTTTCAAGTTATGTTAGGTTATGGTTACGTTATGTTAGGTTATATTAGGTTTGGTTAGGTACCGCTTGGTTAGGTTAGGTTATATAAGCTTTTTATAATTTACCCAAAAATTTAGGCAATTCACCCTATATTATTATTATTATTTCCACGTAGATAACACTTTCAAACAACTATATATTCCACATGTTTACTAATCTATCACATATAATAGATATTTTCTTGTGTTAATCATCGACTTGTAATTTTTTTTTATATGTCTTGCACTAGTATCCGGTTGCAATTATTTTTTAGGGTATTATTGAGTTAAGGTTAGCCTACTAATTTTGAGATACTGACTATTTATTTATTTATGGGTAGGATATAATGTTTTTACAATACTAACAGCAAGAGTAAACATTTTGAAATATACCAAATGAAACCTACCTTGCAGGGGTAATGTAACCTAACTCTAACCCTCCGTGGCTAACCTAACGCCAGCTTTATCCCTATGAAGTGCTTACAGATACGGCAGCCGTACCCCATTATATAAGCTTTTTACCCAAAAGTTAGACACGTGCTGTATCTATAAACGAACACTATGAGGATACGGTATTTGTTAGGGTATAGTTAGATTAGGTTATGTTAGGTTTGGTTTGGTTATGTATGGTTTGGTTATGTTAGGTTCGGTTATATAAGCTTTTTACATTTCATTACCCTAAAGTTAGGCACATGCCGTATCTATAACTGAGCACTATGAGGATACGGCTGCCGTACCTGTAAGCTGTGCCTTTAAGTGCTTACAGATACGGCTGCCGTACCTGTAAGCTGTGCCTATAAGTGCTTACAGATACGGCTGCCGTACCTGTAAGCTGTGCTTTTAAGTGCTTGCAGATGCGGCTGCTGTACCTGTAAGCTGTGCCTATGAGTGCTTGCAGATACGGCTGTTATTATCCCCACTGACTTTATATATATATATATATATATATATATATATATATATATATATATATATATATATATATATATTAAGGTGTCATCAATAGTTTGTGATACAAATACGCACATGGGTGTGCGTATTTGCATCAGATTCTCAAGGGCTAATCTAACCTAACTTTAACCTAACCTAACCTAATGCTAAGTTGATTTCATTATGATAAAAAATTATAATAAATAATAAAATAAAAACAACATTTCAGATACGCACATTGGTGGGTGTATTTGCAGCAGACTCTCAAGCGTTACGTGACTATGTGACGTCCTTACACCAGCTGTCCTCCAAGCTGGTGGCAGCACACAACCAGCTCACCTCAGCCTACCAAGACCTGTCCAAGCACCTCAAGGCCTATAAGAACATTGTAAGTAGGTCGTCAAACAACCACACACACACACACACACACATACACACACACACACACACATACACACACACACACACACACACACACACACACACACACACACACACACACACACACACACACACACACACAGGTATTCTGGTGTTTGTTTTTATCTGTTCTTTTCAGCTTAAGACTATTCTCTCTCTCTCTCTCCTCTCTCTCTCTCTCTCTCTCTCTCTCTCTCTCTCTCTCTCTCTCTCTCTCTCTCTCTCTATCTGTAAAAAAGATGGTTTTGCTCATTGACAAATACAATTATTTTCACTTGAATAAATTTTTTAAAGTTTCAAATTATCCATTAATTTATTATTAATTATTACATTGCATTAATAAGTCTCAGTTTCCTTTACTAATCAGTCTGATTATTATTATTAATATTATTATTATTATTATTATGTTTTCAGAAATTCTCTGTCGACAATGATAAGGGAGATGTTGTGGGATCAACCCTAGAAAAATTTGCTTCCCAGATCTCTGAGGTGAGGCGTGTGTGTGTGTGTGTGTGTGTGTGTGTGTGTGTGTGTGTGTGTGTGTGTGTGTGTGTGTGTGTGTGTGTGTGTGTGTGTATTTACCTAGTTGTAGTATACAGGGCCTGAGCTAGACTCGTGTGGTCCTGTCTCTGTATCTACATTGATCCAATTTTCCTTCAGTTTGTGCACACTGTTCACTTCAATAACTTGTTCTTTCAAACTGTTCCATGCACCTATACTTCTATGTGGAAAGCTATATTTCTTTGTGTTATTCAAGCATGTTCCCTTTTTTGATTTCCTCTTGTGGCCTCTTGTATAAGCAGCTTCTTCCTTTGATAGTATATTGATATCTGTTTGATCCATTCCATTGAACAGTTTGTACACTGGTATCAGGTCACCTCTTTCCCTTCTCTCCTCAAGTGTTGACAAATTCATTTCTTCCAGCCTCTCCTCGCACGTCTTCCCTTCTAACTCGGGAACCATTTTCGTTGCCATTCGTTGTATTCTTTCTCGTTTCTTTATATGTTATTTCCTATGTGGAGACCATACAATCACAGCATATTCCATTTTTGGTCTAATCATTGTAGTGATAATCTTCTTCATCATTTCTTTATCCATATAGTGAAAGGCCACTCTTATATTTCTCAGTATACACTTCTTATCGTTAACTGGACCTCCAACCCTTGCTTCTATTTCTCTCTCTCTCTCTCTCTCTCTCTCTCTCTCTCTCTCTCTCTCTCTCTCTCTCTCTCTCTCTCTCTCTCTCTCTCTCTCTCTCTCTCTCTCTCTCTCTCTCTCTCTCCTCTTTACAGGGTCTGGCAATATATTTTTGTTGTTCCTTAGCTAGTACACTTTTGATGTAATAAAAAAAATAAAATAAAATAAAATAAACCTTGGTATAAAAAAGAAAAAGGATATATATCGGTTAT
This sequence comes from Cancer borealis, assembly GCA_036785275.1. Taxonomy (NCBI): domain Eukaryota; kingdom Metazoa; phylum Arthropoda; class Malacostraca; order Decapoda; family Cancridae; genus Cancer; species Cancer borealis. Next base: position 27,633 of record JAXIVD010000865.1, read on the forward strand.
TGTTTCCAGATGAGTTCTTGGGAGCACATTGTCGCCACGCAAATTGCCGATGGATCGGTATATCCTTTGTCGAGGTTCATCGACACCGAGCTGCACGAGATGGACACTATGGCAACACTGCATCAGGTAAGTCAGTCAGTCAGTCATTCATGGCAATACTATATTAAGTCACTCATTCAGTCATGTCAAGTCAGTCAAGGGAAATTTTTAATTAATTAATTAATTTATTTTTTAACACGTATATTTATAATTCACCTAAATCCAAGTATCTTAACTAATACTATAATTCTTTTCAATGTCTCAAACTGCCGGACTGGACACAATACAATATTTTACTCTATCTAACCTAACTTAACCTGAATCCAAGTATCTTACTATAATTCTTTTCAATGCCTCAGACTGCCGGACTAGACATGGAACGAGCCATTACCCGTTACAGCCGCTGCCGCCGCAAAGACCCGGAGATAGAGCGTCGAGAGGCTAATGAGGATGTATATGTAACCAGGAAGAAATTTCACCAGGTAAGGCAGCTCCAAGGTGGAAATCAATGATACCAATTAAGGAACAGATGGGTTAATTACGTCTATGTATTCTACCTCCACCAACCTATTACTACTACTATTACTACGAATAATAATAATAATAAATTGGAGGGAGGATTGTACTACTACTACTACTACTATTACTAAATTGGAGGGAGCACTGTACTACTACTACTACTACTTCTACTACTACTACTACTATTACTAAATTGGAAGGAGCACTGTACTACTATTACTACTTCTACTACTACTACTACTACTACTACTACTACTACTACTACTACTACTACTACTACTACTACTATTACTACTACAACAACATTAGAGACAGCACTGTATATCGTGATAACATATATCTATCCATCTATCCTATCTGATGTTTCCTCTCTGTGTGGTGTTTGTTCAGATGGCTCTCCACTACTACGCCAAGATGAACATGCTGCAATACTCCCACAAAATAGCACTGCTGGAGCCAGTGCTGGGGTTGTTGGTGGCTACGAGGGCTCACTACAACATGGGTCACGACACACTCTCTGTTCCCAAACTTGAAGACTTCCTCTCGGATGTCTCGGTGTCAAGCAAAAGGTATGTTTCAAGATTATTTTCGGATGATATTGAAATAGACTTGTGTGAGGTTAGCCACGGAGGGTTTAGGGTAATTATTGTCCTTTTGAAAATTAATAACTTGATGGAAGTTGCAATACAGCCTGACCATTAAGCTTAAGATAGATTGCAATGTTATACTTAATGGATGTAAGAGTTAATGAATATAATGTTTGTATTAATTAAAAAGTCATACTCAGTCAGACACTTAGGGAAAAATTTTGATAAACGAGAAGGTCGATTTACAGTAGAATTACAAGTTTGTTTCACGAGTATCATTATATACAGTGGAACCTTGACTTACGAGTGCCCCAACATACAAGTTTTTTGAGACACGAGCCGTCACTCGGTCGATTTTTTGCTTTGAATTGCGAGCCAAAATTTGAGGTAGGAGTCATGTTCAGGACTGCGTTCACTAGACAATACTGCACGCTACAGTAGCAAACCTACAGGAGCTTAGTGCCAACATATAAAATATTATAGTTTGTTACCATGAAATGCTTATTTATTATAATTAAACGAAATATTACAAACCTCTAATCTTGTCACCGAGCAATACGGAGCGTGCAGTATTGTCATAGTAAACACAGCCATACACCCGCCCAGCTCTCCCGTGCAAAATTCGTTCTCTGCTTGTGTTTACCTCGCCGCGTAAGGATCTCTGTTGTGCTCGTGTTCTGTGCTTTTGTGCATTTATTTTACCAAATTTCTTGTTTGTAACCATGGGTGCTAAGAAAGTGAGAGGAAAGGACAGCGGTGCAAAGAAGAAAAGGATGATGTCTATCGAAATAAAGTGTGAAATCATAGAAAAACACGAGCAAGGTGTGCCAGTAATCGACTTGGCGAGGCAATACGAGCGCAGTACTTCTACGATATGTACCATATTGAAGCAGGAGTCGATAAAGGCTATAACACCAGCCAAGGGCGTTAAAATAATTTCTAAGCTCCGGACCTCTGTCCATGAAAAGATGGAGAATATGCTATTGATGTGGGTGAGAGAGAAGGAGCTTGCGGGAGATACCGTGACGGAGGGTATCACCTGCGAGAAGGCACGAGCCATTCATGCTGATTTGCTTTACATTATCTTTTATTATGTTTTTATACAATATTTGTTATTTATAAATACATTTTTCTTATTTAAAAACACGTAACAAAAAATTGGATGGTATTTTGGGGGCTGGAACGGATTAATGGCATTTCAATTAATTTCAATGGGGAAAATTGATTTGATATACGAGCAAATTGAGTTACGAGCTCAGTCACGGAACGAATTAAACTCGTAAGTCAAAGTTCCACTGTATAGGAATAATAATAGTAATAAGTTAGGTTAGGTTAAGAATTAATGGAAGGAGAAAGGTTTACAATGCATACTATTAATACATGTTTCTACAGTATCCATGAAGAACAATTGAAGGAGAGGAATGAAACCTTAGAGCTGATTGACTCCATGATAACACAGTCCCAGTTAATGTATTATGCCCAGCCGCCCCCAGACATTGCCGCCCTCCCCCCTGACACCACCCTTACCACCAAGACTGGCTACCTCAACGTGCAGAAGTAAGACACCTCACCTCACCTCACCTCACCTCACCTCACCTCACCTCACCTCACCTCACCTCACCTCACCTTACCTCACCTCACCTCACTTAATCTGACGTCACCTCACACACACCATACCAGGAAAGGAAGGAAATACAATCATGACTAATGCATTACAACAGAGTGTCACCCCCACCCCCAAACACACACCCCAACCCCTCAAAAAAAAAAACGAAACCCCCTCACTCCCACCCAAAAAAAAAAAAAAAAAAATTACCAACACCTTCCCCGGCCCCCCAAAAAAAATTTATACCAGAACCTAACTCATTTCATCCCGCCCACAGGAAGTATATGGGCGTGATGAGCTCATGGGAACGTCAGTATGTGTTTGTTGAGGGGGGGAATCTGATGGGTGTGGGCAAGGGTGAGGCTGTGGGCTCCCTGCTCCTGGAAATTGATGCGTCGACGGTGGTACATGCTACAGACACAGATGACCGCCTGCATGTGTTCCAAGTGGCTTCCAGTAAAAAGTGTGTAATTATATCTGTTTTATTTATTGATGTATTGATTTATTTTTATTTAATTTATTTAATTTATTTAATTAATTTAATTAATTAATTTATTTATATATATTTTTTTTCATGTGTTCCAAGTGGCTTCGAGTACAAAGTGAGATGCCTTTATATAACCTGTGTAAATACCTGTGTAATTATCTGTCTTTTTTTATATATATTTTTATTTATTTATTTATTTATTTGTTTATTTATTTAATCTATCTATATCTATTAATTTTTTTCATGTGTTCCAATTGGCTTTCAGTAACAAAATAAGATGTTTTTTTTACCTATGTAATTATCTGTTTTATGTTTTTTTTAAAATTAATTTAGTTTATTTATTTTTATTTGATTTATTTATGTATTTATTTATCTACTTATTTACATTATCGATGTAGCAGGTTATAGTTATTTCATTTATCTCGATTTTGGATCACAGAACTTTCTATTTTATGCATTTATTATTATTATTATCATCATATTTTTTTCATATATTTATTTATTTATTTATTTATTCATTCATTTAATCTTTACCATAACTCATTGCTCTAGACTAAACAATCTTCTCAGTTTTCTCCAGAAGGATACAATAACAATAACAATAATAATAACAACAATAACAATAACAATAATAATAACAATAATAACAACCCAGGTATGATATTACAGGTACGTCACCTTACAAGCCCTTAATGACCGGGATCGAGATGAATGGATGTTAACTATACATAACTTAGGCAAGGACGGAGGTTATATCAAGGACGAGAAGGTCGTCCCGCCCTCCCTCCTCTCAGGCGTGGGGCAGTTCTTTGTAAGTATATATATATATATATATATATATATATATATATATATATATATATATATATATATATATATATATATATATATATATAATTAATTTTAAAAGCTGTTCTGACTCTTCTTCCTCTTCTGACTGTTCCTCCTCCTCCTCTTCCTCTCTGATTGTTGTTCCTCCTCCTCTGACTGTTCTTCCTCCTCCTCCTCCTCCTCTGACTGTTCTTCCTCCTCCTCCTTCTTTGATTGTTCTTCCTCCTCTTCCTCTCTGATTGTTCCTCCTCCTCCTCCTCCTCCTCCTTCCACTGTCCTTTAGTCTATCAAGTAGTTATTATAGTAGTAGTGTAGCTAAACGGACAGCCTCGTTATGTATGGTTATATGTATGTATGTATGTATGTGTGTATGTATATGTAGATATGAATGTATATGTATTGCCACACTGGGATAGTGAAATCTGGTGCGCGATGTCCCAAGACTTACACACACCAACACTTATGTAATTTTTTTTATTTTTAGCTTATAATTTCCTTATTTTTGGGGGGTGAGAGGAATATATATATATATATATATATATATATATATATATATATATATATATATATATATATATATATATATATATATATATATATATAACTAATAATATGATGTGTTGTGTGGTTTAGGCAGTCAAGGAACTGCCTCGTGTAGGTCATCAACTCTACTCAATTCTTATGTTGTTATATTCCTATGTTCCTTAGGCAGACAAGTTCCATGCAGCCTCGGCCGCCATCGGCACCACCTCCCCCACACCCACCCTGGCCGGCTACACCACCACCACCACCACCACCGCCTCAGCAGGGACAGCCAGCACCACTCCAGAGGTGGTGGCCATTCCACCCGATGCTCCTATCATGTTTGACCTCCTCACCTCACCTGAGGATACCATCACAATTGACCTAAACAGGTAAATATTGACCCAACCTTGAGGTGCTGGAGTCAACCTTTCTTTTGTTAGTCCACTTATGGTGAGTCTTCTGTACTTCCACCACACAGGGGCCGTGTACGTACAGGAACAATATGGCCGAAACAAAGTTATTCTAGTTTGCCAATTATTACACATGTGGAATTTCCTTAAGATGATGTTAGCCAGTGCATAGAGGTGTCCTATCTTCCTTTACTCCTCCCTTCCTTCCTTCACTCCTTCATGTCTTTCTACCTTCCTTTCTTCACTCCTTCATGTTTTCCTACCTTCCTTCCTTCCTTCCTTCCTTTCACTCCTTCCTTTACCAGCTATTTTATTTTGTTGACTTCTTGAATATTTTTATTATTGAGTGAGAAATTAGGCTGTTTACTTTTATACAGTAATTTTGATCTAAATATAAGAATAGCATTTTTCAGTGGTTTTAAATTGGACACAATGTTTGCTACCAAAAGATTCACCAATTTCAAGTAGTGTGTTCAGACCTGCATAATGACCCACATCATCATCATCATCATCATCATCATGCATGAGGTGGTGGATGATTTTATTCCCACCACAACATCCAATTTGCTCTTTATTCAATGTGTAACTCATTTGATCCATATATACATTGAATAAGTAAGGTGAGAGAACACTACCCTGTCTCACACCATTGGTTACTGACTGTCAAGGAATCTGATATAATGTAACTCGGTCTTGCCTTAAATGTTTGACCAGCATACCAGTACTTCAAGATTCTCAGTGTGTAGGATGGCACTCACCTTGTTGGTAATTTGTCAAACAGGATATTGTCCATACCTTGATTCTTTTTAAAACTAAATGGATTACTATTAGTTATGATGTACACTGAAATTCTGTCTAAAATTAATATTTCTAGTTTCTTACTTATAATACTGGCAAGGGCAATAGGTCTATAGTTGTGTTTTGATGTGATTTTGGCAGCCTTGTCTTGAATTAGTGGTACCAAGATAACAGACATCATAGATTCTGGCAGGAAGCCATGGATTAGAAAGCTGGTAAAGCAGCTACTGAATTTAATGTAAGAGGAGAGTGGAGGAACACTTCAAATGTTCACCATATATACCATCACAACCACACCATTTGTTGGCTTCTGACCTACTTATTGCAGCCCTGACTTCATCATGTGTCACTTTCATTGCGTCACACTTGTCTGCTTTGTTACACTTTGTTGTAGCAGCAGTGAGTGGGGTTTCCCTGGTGCCCAACAGAGTTCAACAAAGTATGGTAATGTGTTCTCCACAGACTGGCTATGTTTTCACCCCCTCCCCATCCCCCCCCATCTACACTAACGGGTACAGGTGTGCAGCCAGTATGCATTTTTTTAATGTCATTCCAGAAGGCCATTGTGTCTTTGCTAGCAAAGGTTTTGGCCAATGCTTCTCTTCTTAACAGGTTTTCATTACTTTTTATTATAGTACTAGTGTAGCTAAACAGACAGCCTCGTTAGGTCTTGTAGGACTGTTGCTGTCTGTTCCTCCTCCTCCTCCTCCTCCTCCTCCTCCTCCTCCTCCTCCTCCTCCTCCTCCTCCTCCTCCTCCTCCTCCTCCTCCTCCTCCTCCTCCACCACTCACCTCCACCCAGAAAGGAGGTAGATTCAAGTTGAATCACGTAACCTAACCTTACCTTTATTTACAGCGGTGCAGAAAATGATGAATCAGCCGGCAAGGATGAGGTGGTGAGGGAAGACGAGTCACGGAGTTACTTTGTGGTGCGTTTCCTCGGGTCAATGGGTGTCAATGTGGACCAAGGTGAGTGTGGGAGGCTACTGTGGTGACCTTATGAGGGTGTGGTGACCTTATGGTGGTAGTGTGACCTTATTGTGGTATTTATGTAGCCAGTAACCTTTTAATGTTGAAAAAAAAAAGAGATGATGTTTAAGCACAGGTGTTCTAATGCTTTTCATCTTAAAATGTATAAGTTTTTTTTTTTCTGTGTGTGTGTGTGTGTGTGTGTGTGTGTGTGTGTGTGTGTGTGTGTGTGTGTGTGTGTGTGTGTGTGTGTGTGTGTGTGTGCCAAGTTTTACAAAGGCTCCAACACACATGAGTTGTATTTTTGACCACAGGATGAAATATAGTATCATATAATATCACGTCATTCTTGTGTCTTCAATAATAATAATAATAATAATAATTATAATAATAATCTTACCGAAGCTTAAGTAATAGCTAAGTTAACATTAAGAGCAAGAAGCTAGAAGAGAGTCAAAGGCAGGAAGCAAAGGAGGAGCAGGAAGAAGAGGAGGAGGAGGCGGAGGCAGAAAGGCAATCTGCATGTTGAAGCTAATCGAGGAGGAGGAGGAGGAGGAAAAAGGAAGAAAGGACATAATTAATTATTATTATTAAATAATTATTTCTTTCTTATCATTGTTTATTCATAGTTTGGTGATGGTCGGGTATTTGGATGAATTAATTAAGGTTACAAGTTTTCATTGCAATGGATGGCGTTAATTAAAAGAATTTCTCGTGAGGTATTTATTGGCTTTTTTTCACCAATGCTTTTTGACTCTTTACAAATGTGTTAGAAATGCACTTGATGCGATGGAGCCGGACATAGCTTTCAATTTTTAAATTTATTTATTTATTTTTTTTTATCTACATTCAAAGAGTACTGGCTAAGGGAAAAAAAAAATCCGGCAGATCAGAACCTATTAGCAATATGGAACAACATTAACTAATATCATTGTATATGTTTGTATGGTATCTACTATTATATTTTTCTTATGCCAGTTGAAACTAATCCTTTAACAACAGTAGTTTGACATGCAGCAGCAGCAGCAGCAGTAGCAGCTAAAGTTTTGCTGGGTGGAATAACCTGTAGCATGCAAGCCATTGATTCCTTTTCCTCTCTTTCTCTCATTAATGTTAAGAGTTTTGCCTTTATATATGTTATATTTTTTTGGTTTTTCCCTTTCTATCCTCCTCCTCCTCCTCCTCCTCCTCCTCCTCCTCCTCCTCCTCCTCCTCCTCCTCCTCCTCCTCCTCCTCCTCCTCCTCCACATCCTTCTTCTCCTCTTCAACATCATTATATATTCTGCCACTGACCTCATCTCATGGTAGTTCAGTGTGTGTGTGTGTGTGTGTGTGTGTGTGTGTGTGTGTGTGTGTGAGTTTGTGTTGATAATTTATTCCGTATCTATATTTGTCCAGTTTTTCCTCCAGTTGATGTACATTCTTTGCCATTATCACCTCTTCCTTCAGTCCATTCCAGGTATCTATACTTCTTTGGGGAAAACTGTACTTATTTTGTGTGTGCACGTGTCTTTTTTTTTTTTTTGTGTGTGTGTGTGTGTGTGTGTGTGTTTTGATAATTTAATTCTATAATATCCAGCTATGTAACACTGAGTGGTATTTAACTTAGTTTTTTTTTTTCAGTGGTTTCTTTCATAAATGGTAAGTCGGCAAAACTAAGCAAGCTCTACACAGGTTGACTATCAATAATCCGGCATGAGCAAATGTAATGAATGTAACTTTATTGACCCTTCAGGAGCAAACAAACATTCTTTCATCTGGTTCAACTATAACCTAACCTAACTTAACCTAACACGTCATCAATGGGAGTAGTAGAGTTAGTTAAGATTCTCAGGCAGGGTCACTTTTACAGCTGCATTCAGTGGAACCAGTCATGAGGTGAGTGTTTTGGGGTTTTCCAGTAAATAGATCAGCTCATGTGTGTGTGTATGTATATATATGTTGAGGTTATATGGGTATGGTTAGATCAAGTGAAGTGAAAATACTTATGTGAGTGTTGTGTTACACGGTTTCAGGATGGAAAGGAAGGCTATCTTTTCTTAGCCACCAAGTTCTGTGCATTTTGCTTGTGTTGGTGTTAGGATGTGTTGGCGTTAGAGATTTATATTGTGGTTAATGGTGTAGGAGGCAGAGGAGGCTGACCTTAGCCTGTGCCTGAGGTGTTATTAAGAAGGAGGAGGAGTGCTTCTCCCCCCCCCCCCCCCCAGAATTAAGCAGGGTTAATTACAGTGTGTGTTTGTTTTTGTGTTAAATATATTCGGAAATTGACTTACCTCAGATTTGTTGGTCCTTAGCAAAATTCTGTGTCTTAAGCACAATTAAACCCTACAGTTACTCACTAGACTCGGCCTGTAGCTCGCTGCCCTACCCTCCTATAACATCTGAAAAGCTACAGTGAAAGGGAGTTATATATAATACACAAACACCTAATTCTTGGTATAGTGCCATCAAAACATAAACAATGCCTCCTGAAAACAGTGATGTGCCAACTCGGGAAATTTGAAACTGTGCTCTGAAATTCATGCCGGAAAACTGATGGAACCGGAATATTGATTGCCGGATTATTGATGGTCAACCTGTATTGTTTTTCCAAGTGCATGATTACCATTGCATATGAATGTTTATTAATTAATATGAATGTTTATTAATTAATATGTGTTTACTTATGTTACTTACTATAGCAATTGATGCATGACTTTTACTCTTTCTCTCTCTCATATACAAAAAAATAAAACCATGCATTTATTCACATTTAATCATATTGTAAGTCATCATAATCATCGTAATAATCATATTCATTAAAATCATTATCCTCAAGAAAGCAAAAAATTATTTATGTATGAAAGAAAGTTAATTAAGAGAAGTAATTGGCTTTTCTTAATAACCATTCCTAACATCACATTCTATAATCATTCGCTGTCACAAGCTATTAATAACTCCACTCAAAAATGCATATGTAACTCCAAATTACTTGTATCCTTAATTAAGGGAGGGAGGGAGAGGCAGGGAGTTGTATTAAGGAAGGCAGGGGAAGGATGGCAGGGAGGAAGGGGTGGCAGGGGGGAAGGGGTGGCAGGGAGGAAAGGATGGGAAGAGGAGCAAGAAGACAAATAGAGAGTGAGGAGAGGAAATAAAGGAAGGCACGGAGGGAAGAGAGAGAGAGAGAGAGAGAGAGAGAGATAGAGAGAGAGAGAGAGAGAGAGAGAGAGAGACGTCCTTCTCTCTCCCAGTAACCTGCAATTTGAACAAGTGTGGAAAGGGAAAGGGAGGGAAGGAAAAAAATTTTACCTTGTATTCTTCCTAAACCTTGTGCTTGTTAATTAATGCATTGATTGATGTATGTAATTAATGTAACTGATGTAATTTGCTGCCTGCTGTAATGTAATGCAATGTAATTTAACCCTTTGTTCCTGAGTAGAAAACATCTTCATTCAGTAGATTATTCATTTGTAATTTTAACAAAGATGAAACAAAATTAATTGTCTTAGAAAATTATTCATGTCAATTTTTTTAGATTATGGAAAGTTTTTGCCTCTATTGAATGCTAAAACTTTTTTATTATTTTTTTTATTGTATATATATTATGAAAAATAATTACCTTTATTTTTTATTGTATTTATATGATGAAAAGTAATAGTTTTTATTGTATTTATATGATGAAAAGTAATGACCTTTATTTTCTATGGAGAATAACCTTTATTTTCTATGGAGGTTAAACTATTTTCTATGGAGAATAACCTTTATTTTCTATGGAGAATAACCTTTATTTTCTATGGAGAATAACCTTTATTTTCTATGGAGAATAACCTTTATTTTCTATGGAGGATAAACTTTATTTTCTATGGAGAATAACCTTTATTTTCTATATACCTTTATTAAGGGGACCGGCCGGTCAAGAAACAAAGAAAATCGGGTAAAAATGAAAAAATGTGATAAAATTTCTAGAGCTACGCGTGGCATTCAACTTCAGTCGGCAGAATATATTGTTTATTTTTACAAAAAGTACAATTATTTTTACGAAAATAGTACCATCAAAAGTGACAACTGACAACTTTTCCTGTGTGATCGAGCTGATATATACACCCACACAGGGGGCAGAGGGGACCAGGAGCCCAAACACACAACATTATATGCCTGGACATCATGATTAATGCAGGGAAATAAAAAAAAAAAATTATCTTCTCTATTAGGAGTGTTCACGACTAATAAATGAAGAAATAAAAACCATATCACTTACTTATGGCTGACTATATACGAGTAAAAGTTTGTGAAATCTTTGCAGACTCGTATCTCAAAACATAAGTTATATACCTTCAAACTACTACTACTCCACCATTGTTCAACCAATTTCAATGGAAAACTATACACAATTTGCCTAAACCTGTTTGATTGATAGAATAGAGATTTTTTTTTGATATCTGAAAGGGACGAATTTTATAAAAAAAATTTTGTTTGCCTTTGAAGGTGATATCAAAACTCAAAATTTTTTAAATTCACATGATTCAAAAAACTTACTTTAAAAAAAATTTATCTATTTTGTTAAAGGTTTGAACCAAGTTCTTACACCAAAAACATTTCATGCAAGTAGAGCAATTATTACAGCACGAGTAGGAATTAAAAGTTTTTCAAAGTTTTTCAAAGAGGTGAAAGGGGTGAAAAATGAAAGGATCACAGACTGGTTTTCATGAGCTAGAAATTATCTTTATGGCGTCCTTTACTCTTGGAAAAAAAAATCCATAGCAATAATCCAATTAAAAAAAAAAAATTAGACCAGCCGATCCCCTTAATGTAATGGAGAATCTTTTCCTGACACTAGATTTGACCATGTCTTAAGATCATTGTCACTTAAATTAATGTGGTGTTGCAGGTCAGAGTGTGGTGTGTGAGGTGATGCGGAGGATCTTGGCGGCACGTGCTATCCACAACCTGTTCTCTACTACTGAGGCCAAGTTATGCATCACTAACACACACTTGGTCCTGGCCGACCCTGAGACAAGTGCCGTCCGCCTCCAGCACAGCCTAAAGGACATTGCATACTGGGCGGCTCACACTGAAAACCACAAGTAAGGCCAGAATTCATTAGTAATAATAATAACAATGATATAATACAGGTTAACTATCAATAATCCAGCATGAACAAACAGTTAATTCTTTGTACAGCGCCATCAAAACCTAAACCTAAACAGTGCCTCCCAAAAACAGTGATGCGCCAACTCGGGAAATTTGAAACTGCGCTCTGAAATTCATGCCGGAAAACTGGTGGAACCGGAATATTGATAGACAACCTGTAATAATAGTTATAACATATACTTTATTTAGTCTTTCCTGTGTAGTGTAGTACAGAAAAGAAACTTGCTTTGGATTGGGCTCCCACCCCATCCCTTACTTTTTTTTTCTTTCTATGTCAATTAACCATTGGCGCCAGTAAGCTTAAAGAACATACTTATAAAACTTGGAATGTAATGAGCGTAACTTCAGGAGCAAACAAGTGTTTTTCTTCTGGTTCAATTATGGTTCGAGGGATCAAGAGTTTTAGGGTTGAGGTTCTGGAAATATAGGACACGTCATGGATGGGAGTAGTAGAGTTAGTTAAGGTTCTCAGGCTAGGTCACTTTTACAGCTGCATTCAGTAGAACCAGTCATACCTTCTATGTGGGTTTCAGGACGGAGAGGAAAGCTACGCCTTCCTACCCAATGAGTTCTGTGCCTTTTGCTTGTATTAGTGTTAGGATGTGTTAAGGCACGTTCAATGCAATGCAACGCCCCCTTACATGTGTGTGTGTGTATGTGTATATGTGTGTGTATGTGTGTGTGTGCGTGTGTATATATAACTGGAGGGAGCACTAAAATTGTGCATTCACTGCTATGCTCTGTTGTTCTTTCTTCAGGTTGGTTGGATACATAGTGCGTCAAGGTGACAACAATGGCTTGGAAACCACAAAGTACTCCTGTTTTGTGTACGAGGCTGATGTAAGCGGGACAGATGTGTGTTCTGCCTTGGGAGTGGCAGCAAAGGCAGCCTATGAACAGCTACTCGAGAAAAAAACGTTTGAGAAGAAAAGAAAACAAGAGACGGTAAAAAAAATAATACTTTCACTTTCTGTTTTTTTAATTGTTTTTGAGTTGATAAAAGTAAGAAAATATGAGATGTCACTTAAATTCAATAATGTTTGTACTTTCACATCCTATTTTTGGTGTATAAATGTTCAATGATAGTGGGTTTAGTTTTGAAAGTGATTTGAAACTTTGGTTTTATATAATGAATTGTTGATAGTGAGAATATATGAAATTTCACTTAAATTCAATTCAATATTGTTAATGTTAATGTTAACTTTTTGAAGCGCTTTACAATTTCAATTATGTAATTTCTCAAAATAATACAATTGAATAATGTTAAATAATTCCTTAAAATAATACAATTGAATAATGTTAAATAATTCCTCAAAATAATACAATTACTTCCACCTTGCAGCGTCTTCTCCTGGACAACATTGCACAGCTGCCAGACATCAGTGATCCTCCCAAGGTGAGTTCTGACGGCCAGTTCCTAATCTTGGACGGTGACTTACCTGGCGGATCACCAACTGACTCTCCTCCGGTGGTGGCACGGTGCCCCCCGCCCGCCCCTGCCCCCCGCCTGCCTCCCCCTACTAAGGACGACCATCCAGAGAGTGAGGCTTAGCACTGTATACCCTCCCAGTAGTGCACATCAATGTTACCGCTGGAGGAAAGGAGAAAAGCCAAGATAACCTCGCCAAAAACTCACACCAAAACAACAACAACAACCCAAGATACGTATAAACATTGACTAACATTTACCAACTCAAATAATGTTGTGGGAGAATTTGGTGCATTGTCTCACCTGGGATTGAGTTGACATGATTGTAGAAGGACTTGGATAGAGTTTTAACTAGAGTCACTGGTCACTTCTGGTTCACTTGGATGCACACATTTATCGGATTTCAAATTAAAAGCTCCAAGATCGAGGCAAAAAAACAAGATATAGTAGAGAAACCCAAAGACTGGCAACCCTGGTGCCCACTAGGTGTTGTTTTGCCTTTGTCTGCCTAAGACGGAGTATGTTTTGTTATCCAGTGGTGTACACAAACATACAGCAGACAGTGATCAATTTTTTTTTTTATAGATTTTTTACATTTTATTTAACTTTTTTTTTTATATATATAAGTAGAAAATAAATCTACACAAACCTAGCATCCTGTCAGCATTGTATGGGTGATACATGCCAGCTGACAACCTCTCAAGTGTCAGCCCACTTGTGGTGTGCTCCTGTCAGTGCCACAGCTGACTCACTACAATGGTACAGTCTTCTTTGTGTGTGTAGAATATCTTGTATTGAAATAGTTAGTAATGTTTGTATAAAACTTTCCATCTTTTAGAAGGTAGTGTAAGGCAGCACTCAATACTGGGAAATTGTGTTCATTAAATAGTGTTTGCAGAACACAGTGGCATTGATATGAAATGAAAGGTAAATAGGAAACATTTATTACACTTTTGACTTCATAATTCAGATGATAATTCGTTGATTTTATGCTTAATTGAAAGGTTTTCATGGAAATCATGAAAATGTAGACCTATGCTTTGTGTGATATATGCATAACCAATATTACCATATTAATGATTTGCATCAACTATGATATTTGTTTAGAAATAATCATGCATTTTTTTCTTTAATTTTAAGTTGTCATGTATTAGAAATATTTTTTGAACTTTCTTTGTGGAAAGTAATAACAACATCAGTGTTTTGAAGTCTTAAAATTATGTGTAATTGTTATATAATGAATGTGAAAGTGAAACATTCTTTAAAAGTAACACTTAATTTTAGAATTATAATGCCATGTTTATTTCTTACTATATGAAGAATCATATATATATATATATATATATATATATATATATATATATATATATATATATATATATATATATATATATATATATATATATATATATATATATACATATATATATACACCATGTATATCGGACTATAAGGCGACTGGTTATATAAGATGACCCCCAATTTTCGAGAGAAAAAATTAGGTTTTGAGCTATTATCGCTATATTAGACGACCCCCTTTCTCATGATAAGGTTCACTTTTCACTCGTCCTTAATTTATTACTCCAACAATTATTTCCAACACTAGTTGCTCAAGATATAAGTAGGTAAAGGAATTAAAAAACTGCTTATTGTACTACGTATGTTACTTTTACTAAACAATAGTCTGAATTTTTCAAAATGTAAAAAAACATTATCATAAACATCAACACCGCCAGGCCGGGCGCGCTCTAATACCTTGTTTCAACAATTGCCTCAAACATTTGAAACATAGATATTTAATTAAAAACCTTCAAAATCATCTTCATCTGATACAGTAAGCATGTCAAATATATCTTGAGATATATGTTCAAGGGCATCATCATATGGGTCAAATTCTGCATCATCTGGGTTGTCCTCTGCAGCTTCATCACCAGTGCCGCCCGCCACACCGGTGTTGTCGCCCGCCACATGACGTTGTCAGTAAACATTCGACACCCATAGAGTTAGGGTGGTCCCGCACACCTGTCTATGTGTGTGTAGGTGTATATATATATATATATATATATATATATATATATATATATATATATATATATATATATATATATATATATATATAATGCATACATGTGTGTGCATGTGGAATGAATTCCAAGGTACAGTGGCGCTGAATATTCATCACAAAGTTATAGGTTTGTGTTTTATTCTCGGTGTATAAGACGACCCTTAGATTTAGAAGCCTTAAACTTGGCAAAAAATCTCGTCTTATAGTCCGGTATATACGGTATGTGTATATATATATATATATATATATATATATATATATATATATATATATATATATATATATATATATATATATATATATAAGATCTGATATAAATAATTGTATGTATGTACAATGTTTGCAGAGTGAGGAAGGTGATTTATAGGTTAGAAAGAGTTACATTCCTTGTGTCTTTGTTAAGCCATTTAATGACGTAACACTTAAGGGGAAGAAGGTGTGAGGGGATGAGGAATTATAAGGTAATGTGTTGGTGGTAGCAGTGACAATTCTCAAAAGTCTGTCATTAAATATCATTGTAATTTTGAAATAGACTTAAGTGTGAAAGTAAATTTAATGTAATTTTGAAGTCGATTCAGAATGTAAGGGTAATTTTGACCCAACAAGTAATTAGTGTAGCTTACCTATTCACGTAGAACTAATGTATCACAACATTAACTGAAGTAATAGCTGTGTACAGATCAATTGTATTTTATGATTCCATGTCTTCACCTCTTATATTGTATGAACTGATTGATTAATATATATATATATATATATATATATATATATATATATATATATATATATATATATATATATATATATAATCAATTCTTTCAAGAGCAAGCTAATAATTGCAAGGAATACATGTAGTTTACGTTTAAGAAGAAATTAAGGTTATTTGTGCAGTTATAAATTAGCCATATGAGGAAATTTTCAAGTGTCAGCCTATATTGTAATGTATTTGCTGATACTATACTATACGTCATTACAATTCTAGTCAAACCTCCATTAATGGTAATCCATGATAATGAATCAGCTTTACTTGATAAGATAAATCAAAATATTTACCATAAGGATTTAGGAGAGAAAAGGAAGTGAAAACCTATTGCATTTTCTTTTACGATTCGGTATTTTATCATTCTGAATTTCACTGCCGGGGAATATAATGATAATTTGGTATTAATTATTAGTAAGCAGTCTTATGATTGACTTCTGGAAACTAAAAGTGATATCTGGTGTGGGGGAATGAATTGAAATAAGATAATTTAGCAAGAAATGTGTTATTTAGATTGCAAGAAATTCTTCCTACCTTCCCTACCTTTCTCCTTCCTTCCCTCCCTTTTTTCCTCCCTCCCTCTTTTCCTACCTGTCTCCTCCCTTCCTTCTCCCTTTTATCACCTGACCTCTCCTCCTCCTCCTCCTCCTACCTCCTGCCTCCTCCCCCCAAAACATTACTTTGATTGCATTCTTTGTTACTCTGTAGATGCCGTGTAGTTACAATAGATTCCAGTGTTTGGTGATATACTAAGGGGTTACATGCAAGTGAGAGTATCCTCCCAAGTGTATTTGAAACGATAATATATTAAAAGGCAACAACAACAAGAACTATAATAATAATAATAGTGTTAAGTACACTCATACCTTGGTTTTATGGACTTCCCTTTAATGGATATCAGGAGCAATGGACAAAATCTGCAGCAGCGGACTCACTCACATCAGTGTAACCACAGGTGTAAGTCTGAGTTTAAATAATAAATGTTCAATTACTGTATTATAGTGTACTATATATACAGTGTACAGGTATTTTACAGTCAGATTGGATAGTGTGCTTCATTAAATGTACACTACTATATTATTCCTGTTTGTTTGGTAATGTAATTGTTGATATTAACCAATACAGACTTAGTGTTGGTAACTACAGACAATCACCATTATCAGACCCATATTTCCCCCTCTTATACGTTGAAACAAGGTGTGAGTGTACATTAA
>JAXIVD010000865.1:47011-62011 GCA_036785275.1 Cancer borealis
CTTCCTTCCTTCACTCCTTCATGTTTTCCTACCTTCCTTCCTTCACTCCTTCATGTTTTCCTACCTTCCTTCCTTCACTCCTTCATGTTTTCCTACCTTCCTTCCTTCACTCCTTCATGTCTTTCTACCTTCCTTTCTTCACTCCTTCATGTTTTCCTACCTTCCTTCCTTCACTCCTTCATGTCTTTCTACCTTCCTTCCTTCACTCCTTCATGTCTTTCTACCTTCCTCCCTTCACTCCTTCATGTCTTTCTACCTTCCTTTCTTCACTCCTTCATGTCTTTCTACCTTCCTTTCTTCACTCCTTCATGTTTTCCTACCTTCCTTTCTTCACTCCTTCATGTTTTCCTACCTTCCTTCCTTCACTCCTTCATGTTTTCCTACCTTCCTTCCTTCACTCCTTCATGTTTTCCTACCTTCCTTTCTTCACTCCTTCATGTCTTCCTACCTTCCTTCCTTCACTCCTTCATGTCTTTCTACCTTCCTTTCTTCACTCCTTCATGTCTTTCTACCTTCCTTTCTTCACTCCTTCATGTCTTTCTACCTTCCTTCCTTCACTCCTTCATGTTTTCCTACCTTCCTTTCTTCACTCCTTCATGTTTTCCTACCTTCCTTCCTTCACTCCTTCATGTCTTTCTACCTTCCTTCCTTCACTCCTTCATGTTTTCCTACCTTCCTTCCTTCACTCCTTCATGTTTTCCTACCTTCCTTTCTTCACTCCTTCATGTCTTTCTACCTTCCTTCCTTCACTCCTTCATGTTTTCCTACCTTCCTTTCTTCACTCCTTCATGTTTTCCTACCTTCCTTCCTTCACTCCTTCATGTCTTTCTACCTTCCTTCCTTCACTCCTTCATGTTTTCCTACCTTCCTTCCTTCACTCCTTCATGTTTTCCTACCTTCCTTCCTTCACTCCTTCATGTCTTTCTACCTTCCTTTCTTCACTCCTTCATGTCTTTCTACCTTCCTTCCTTCACTCCTTCATGTCTTTCTACCTTCCTTCCTTCACTCCTTCATGTCTTTCTACCTTCCTTCCTTCACTCCTTCATGTTTTCCTACCTTCCTTCCTTCACTCCTTCATGTTTTCCTACCTTCCTTCCTTCACTCCTTCATGTTTTCCTACCTTCCTTTTTTCACTCCTTCATGTCTTTCTACCTTCCTTTCTTCACTCCTTCATGTCTTTCTACCTTCCTTTCTTCACTCCTTCATGTCTTTCTACCTTCCTTCCTTCACTCCTTCATGTTTTCCTACCTTCCTTTCTTCACTCCTTCATGTCTTCCTACCTTCCTTCCTTCACTCCTTCATGTCTTTCTACCTTCCTTTCTTCACTCCTTCATGTCTTTCTACCTTCCTTCCTTCACTCCTTCATGTTTTCCTACCTTCCTTTCTTCACTCCTTCATGTTTTCCTACCTTCCTTCCTTCACTCCTTCATGTCTTCCTACCTTCCTTCCTTCACTCCTTCATGTCTTTCTACCTTCCTTTCTTCACTCCTTCATGTTTTCCTACCTTCCTTCCTTCACTCCTTCATGTTTTCCTACCTTCCTTCCTTCACTCCTTCATGTCTTTCTACCTTCCTTCCTTCACTCCTTCATGTCTTCCTACCTTCCTTCCTTCACTCCTTCATGTCTTTCTACCTTCCTTTCTTCACTCCTTCATGTCTTTCTACCTTCCTTCCTTCACTCCTTCATGTTTTCCTACCTTCCTTTCTTCACTCCTTCATGTTTTCCTACCTTCCTTCCTTCACTCCTTCATGTCTTCCTACCTTCCTTTCTTCACTCCTTCATGTTTTCCTACCTTCCTTCCTTCACTCCTTCATGTTTTCCTACCTTCCTTCCTTCACTCCTTCATGTTTTCCTACCTTCCTTCCTTCACTCCTTCATGTCTTCCTACCTTCCTTCCTTCACTCCTTCATGTTTTCCTACCTTCCTTTCTTCACTCCTTCATGTTTTCCTACCTTCCTTCCTTCACTCCTTCATGTTTTCCTACCTTCCTTTCTTCACTCCTTCATGTTTTCCTACCTTCCTCCCTTCACTCCTTCATGTTTTCCTACCTTCCTTTCTTCACTCCTTCATGTCTTTCTACCTTCCTTCCTTCACT
This sequence comes from Cancer borealis, assembly GCA_036785275.1. Classification (NCBI taxonomy): domain Eukaryota; kingdom Metazoa; phylum Arthropoda; class Malacostraca; order Decapoda; family Cancridae; genus Cancer; species Cancer borealis. Next base: position 49,107 of record JAXIVD010000865.1, read on the forward strand.
CCTTCATGTCTTTCTACCTTCCTTCCTTCACTCCTTCATGTTTTCCTACCTTCCTTTCTTCACTCCTTCATGTCTTTCTACCTTCCTTCCTTCACTCCTTCATGTCTTTCTACCTTCCTTCCTTCACTCCTTCATGTCTTTCTACCTTCCTTTCTTCACTCCTTCATGTTTTCCTACCTTCCTTTCTTCACTCCTTCATGTTTTCCTACCTTCCTTTCTTCACTCCTTCATGTCTTTCTACCTTCCTTCCTTCACTCCTTCATGTCTTTCTACCTTCCTTCCTTCACTCCTTCATGTTTTCCTACCTTCCTTCCTTCACTCCTTCATGTTTTCCTACCTTCCTTCCTTCACTCCTTCATGTTTTCCTACCTTCCTTTCTTCACTCCTTCATGTCTTTCTACCTTCCTTTCTTCACTCCTTCATGTCTTTCTACCTTCCTTCCTTCACTCCTTCATGTCTTTCTACCTTCCTTTCTTCACTCCTTCATGTTTTCCTACCTTCCTTCCTTCACTCCTTCATGTCTTTCTACCTTCCTTCCTTCACTCCTTCATGTCTTTCTACCTTCCTTTCTTCACTCCTTCATGTTTTCCTACCTTCCTTTCTTCACTCCTTCATGTTTTCCTACCTTCCTCCCTTCACTCCTTCATGTTTTCCTACCTTCCTTTCTTCACTCCTTCATGTTTTCCTACCTTCCTTTCTTCACTCCTTCATGTTTTCCTACCTTCCTTCCTTCACTCCTTCATGTTTTCCTACCTTCCTTTCTTCACTCCTTCATGTCTTTCTACCTTCCTTCCTTCACTCCTTCATGTTTTCCTACCTTCCTTCCTTCACTCCTTCATGTTTTCCTACCTTCCTTTCTTCACTCCTTCATGTTTTCCTACCTTCCTTTCTTCACTCCTTCATGTTTTCCTACATTCCTTCCTTCACTCCTTCATGTTTTCCTACCTTCCTTTCTTCACTCCTTCATGTTTTCCTACCTTCCTTTCTTCACTCCTTCATGTCTTTCTACCTTCCTTTCTTCACTCCTTCATGTCTTTCTACCTTCCTTCCTTCACTCCTTCATGTCTTTCTACCTTCCTTTCTTCACTCCTTCATGTTTTCCTACCTTCCTTCCTTCACTCCTTCATGTTTTCCTACCTTCCTTTCTTCACTCCTTCATGTCTTTCTACCTTCCTTCCTTCACTCCTTCATGTTTTCCTACCTTCCTTCCTTCACTCCTTCATGTTTTCCTACCTTCCCTCCTTCACTCCTTCATGTTTTCCTACCTTCCTCCCTTCACTCCTTCATGTTTTCCTACCTTCCTTTCTTCACTCCTTCATGTTTTCCTACCTTCCTCCCTTCACTCCTTCATGTTTTCTTACCTTCCTCCCTTCACTCCTTCATGTCTTTCTACCTTCCTTCCTTCACTCCTTCATGTCTTTCTACCTTCCTTTCTTCACTCCTTCATGTTTTCCTACCTTCCTTTCTTCACTCCTTCATGTTTTCCTACCTTCCTTTCTTCCTTCCTTTCACTCCTTCCTTTACCAGCTATTTTATTTTGTTGACTTCTTGAATATTTTTATTATTGAGTGAGAAATTAGGCTGTTTACTTTTATACAGTAATTTTGATCTAAATATAAGAATAGTATTTTTCAGTGGTTTTAAATTGAACACAATGTTTGCTACCAAAAGATTCACCAATTTCAAGTAGTGTGTTCAGACCTGCATAATGACCCACATCATCATCATCATCATCATCATGCATGAAGTGGTGGATGATTTTATTCCCACCACAACATCCAATCTGCTCTTTATTCAATGTATAACTCATTTGATCCATATATACATTGAATAAGTAAGGTGAGAGAACACTACCCTGTCTCACACCATTGGTTACTGACTGTCAAGGAATCTGATATAATGTAACTCGGTCTTGCCTTAAATATTTGACCAGCATACCAGTACTTCAAGATCCTCAGTATGTAGGATGGCACTCACCTTGTTGGTAATTTGTCAAACAGGATATTATCCATACCTTGATTCTTTTTAAAACCAAATGGATTACTATTAGTTGTGATGTACACTGAAATTCTGTCTGAAATTATTATTTCTAGTTACTTACTTATAATACTGGCAGGGGCAATAGGTCTATAGTTGTGTTTTGATGTGATTTTGGCAGCCTTGTCTTGAATTAGTGGTACCAAGATAACAGACATCATAGATTCTGGCAGGAGGCCATGGATTAGAAAGCTGGTAAAGCAGCTACTGAGTTTAATGTAAGAGGAGAGTGGAGGAACACTTCAAATGTTCACCATATATACCATCACAACCACACCATTTGTTGGCTTCTGACCTACTTATTGCAGCCCTGACTTCATCATGTGTCACTTTCATTGTGTTACACTTGTCTGCTTTGTTACACTTTGTTGTAGCAGCAGTGAGTGGGGTTTCCCTGGTGCCCAACAGAGTTTAACAAAGTATGGTAATGTGTTCTCCACAGACTGGCTATGTTTTCACCCCCTCCCCATCGCCCCCCCATCTACACTAACGGGTACAGGTGTGCAGCTATATAGTATGCATTTTTTTAATGTCATTCCAGAAGGCCATTGTGTCTTTGCTAGCAAAGGTTTTGGCCAATGCTTCTCTTCTTAACAGGTTTTCATTACTTTTTATTATAGTACTAGTGTAGCTAAACAGACAGCCTCGTTAGGTCCAGTAGGACTGTTGCTGTCTGTTCCTCCTCCTCCTCCTCCTCCTCCTCCTCCTCCTCCTCCTCCTCCTCCTCCACCACCACTCACCTCCACCCAGAAAGGAGGTAGACTCAAGTTGAATCACGTAACCTAACCTTACCTTTATTTACAGCGGTGCAGATAATGATGAATCAGCCGGCAAGGATGAGGTGGTGAGGGAAGACGAGTCACGGAGTTACTTTGTGGTGCGTTTCCTCGGGTCAATGGGTGTCAATGTGGACCAAGGTGAGTGTGGGAGGTTACTGTGGTGAACTTATGGGGGTGTGGTGACCTTATGGTGGTAGTGTGACCTTATTGTGGTATTTATGTAGCCAGTAACCTTTTAATGTTGAAGAAAAAAAAAAAGATGATGTTTAAGCACAGGTGTTCTAATGCTTTTCATCTTAAAATGTATAAGTTTTTTTTTCTTTCTGTGTGTGTGTGTGTGTGTGTGTGTGTGTGTGTGTGTGCCAAGTTTTACAAAGGCTTCAACACACATGAGTTGTATTTTTGACCACAAGATGAAATATAGTATCATATAATATCACGTCATTCTTGTGTCTTCAATAATAATAATAATAATTATTATTATAATTATAATAATAATCTTACCGAAGCTTAAGTAATAGCTAAGTCAACATTAAGAGCAAGAAGCTAGAAGAGAGTCAAAGGCGGGAAGCAAAGGAGGAGGAGGAGGAGGAGAAAGAAGAAGAGGAGGAGGAGGAGGAGGAGGCGGAGGCAGAGATGCAATCTGCATGTTGAAGCTAATCGAGGAGGAGGAGGAGGAGGAAAAAGGAAGAAAGGACATTATTACTCTTTACAAATGTGTTAGAAATGTACTTGATGTGATGGAGCCGGACATAGCTTTCAATTTTTTTTTTAATAAATTTTTTTTTTTAATCTACATTCAAATGATACTGGCTAAGGGAAAAAAAAAATCCGGCAGATCAGAACCTATTAGCAATATAGAACAACATTAACTAATATCATTGTATATGTTTGTATGGTATCTACTATTATATTTTTCTTATGCCAGTTGAAACTAATCCTTTAACAACAGTAGTTTGACATGCAGCAGCAGCAGCAGCAGCAGCAGCTAAAGTTTTGCTGGGTGGAATAACCTGTAGCATGCAAGCCATTAATTCCTTTTCCTCTCTTTCTCTCTCATTAATGTTAAGAGTTTTGCCTTTATATGTTATATTTTTTGGTTTTTCCCTTTCTATCCTCCTCCTCCTCCTCCTCCTCCTCCTCCTCCTCCTCCTCCTCCTCCTCCTCCTCCTCCTCCTCCTCCTCCTCCTCCTCCTCCACATCCTTCTTCTCCTCTTCAACATCATTATATAGTCTGCCACTGACCTCATCTCATGGTAGTTCAGTGTGTGTGTGTGTGTTTGTGTTGATAATTTATTCCGTATCTATATTTGTCCAGTTTTTCCTTCAGTTTATGTACATTCTTTGCCATTATCACCTCTTCCTTTAGTCCATTCCAGGTATCTATACTTCTTTGGGGAAAACTGTACTTATTTTGTGTGTGCACGTGTCTTCTTTTTTTTGTGTGTGTGTATGTGTGTGTGTGTTTTGATAATTTAATTCTATAATATCCAGCTATGTAACACTGAGTGGTATTTAACTTAGTTTTTTTTTTCAGTGGTTTCTTTCATAAATGGTAAGTCGGCAAAACTAAGCAAGCTCTACACAGCTTGACTATCAATAATCCGGCATGAGCAAATGTAATGAATGTAACTTTATTGACCTTTCAGGAGCAAACAAACATTCTTTCATCTGGTTCAATTATAACCTAACTTAACCTAACACGTCATCAATGGGAGTAGTAGAGTTAGTAAAGATTCTCAGGCAGGGTCACTTTTACAGCTGCATTCAGTGGAACTAGTCATGAGGTGAGTGTTTTGGGGTTTTCCAGTGAATAGATCAGCTCATGTGTGTGTGTATGTATGTATATATATATTGAGGTTATATGGGTATGGTTAGATCAATTGAAGTGAAAATACTTATGTGAGTGTTGTGTTACACGGTTTCAGGATGGAGAGGAAGGCTATCTTTCTAGCCACCAAGTTATGTGCCTTTTGCTTGTGTTGGTGTTAGGATGTGTTGGTGTTAGGATGTGTTGGTGTTAGGATGTGTTGGTGATAGGATGTGTTGGTGATAGGATGTGTTAGTGTTAGGATGTGTTAGCGTTAGAGATTCATATTACCTAAAGGCGTAGTTAATGGTGTAGGAGGCAGAGGAGGCTGACTTTAGCCCGTGCCTGAGGTGTTATTAAGAAGGAGGAGGAGTGCTTCTCTCCCCCCTCCCCCAAATTAAGCGGGGTTAATTACAGTGTGTGTTTGTTTTTGTGTTAAATATATTCGGAAAATGACTTGCCTCAGATTTGTTGGTCCTTAGCAAAATTCCGTGTCTTAAGCACAATTAAACCCTACAGTTACTCACTAGACTCGGCCTGTAGCTCGCTGCCCTACCCTCCTATAACATCTGAAAAACTACAGTGAAAGAGAGATATATATAATACACAAACACCTAATTCTTGGTATAGTGCCATCAAAACATAAACAATGCCTCCTGAAAACAGTGATGCGCCAACTCGGGAAATTTGAAACTGTGCTCTGAAATTCATGCCGGAAAACTGATGGAACCGGAATATTGATTGCCAGATTATTGATGGTCAACCTGTATTGTTTTTCCAAGTGCATGATTACCATTGCATATGAATGTTTATTAATTAATATGTGTTTACTTATATTACTTACTATAGCAATTGATGCATGACTTTTACTCTCTCTCTCTCTCATATACAAAAAATTAAATCCATGCATTTATTCACATTTAATCATATTATAAGTCATCATAATCATCGTAATAATCATACTCATTAAAATCATTATCCTCAAGAAAGCAAAAAATGATTTATGTATGAAAGAAAGTTAATTAAGAGAAGTAATTGGCTTTTCTTAATAACCATTCCTAACATCACATTCTATAATCATTCGCTGTCACAAGCTATTAATAACTCCACTCAAAAATGCATATGTAACTCCAAATTACTTGTATCCTTAATTAAGGGAGGGAGGGAGAGGCAGGGAGTTAAGGAAGGCAGGGGAAAGGTGGCAGGGAGGAAGGGGTGGCAGGGAGGAAGGGATGGCAGGGGGGAAGGGGTGGCAGGGAGGAAGGGGTGGCAGGGAGGAAGGGATGGCAGGGAGGAAGGGGTGGCAGGGAGGAAGGGGTGGCAGGGAGGAAGGGATGGCAGGGGGAAAGGGGTGGCAGGGAGGAAGGGATGGCAGGGGGCAAGGGGTGGCAGGGAGGAAGGGATGGCAGGGGGCAAGGGGTGGCAGGGAGGAAGGGATGGCAGGGGGCAAGGGGTGGCAGAGAGGAAGGGGTGGCAGGAAGGAAGGGATGGCAGGGGGCAAGGGGTGGCAGGGGGCAAGGGGTGGCAGGGAGGAAGGGGTGGCAGGGGGCAGGGGGCAAGGGGTGGTAGGGAGGAGGGGGTGGCAGGGAGGAAGGGATGGCAGGGGGCAAGGGGTGGCAGGGAGGAAGGGGTGGCAGGGAGGAAGGGATGGCAGGGGGCAAGGGGTGGCAGGGAGGAAGGGGTGGCAAGGGGCAAGGGGTGGCAGGAGGCAAGGGATGGCAGGGAGGAAGGGGTGGCAGGAAGGAAGGGGTGGCAGGGAGGAAGGGGTGGCAGGGGGCAAGGGGTGGCAGGGAGGAAGGGGTGGCAGGGGGCAAGGGGTGGCAGGGAGGAAGGGGTGGCAGGGAGGAAGGGATGGCAGGGGGCAAGGGGTGGCAGGGAGGAAGGGATGGCAGGGAGGAAGGGATGGCAGGGAGGAAGGGATGGGAAGAGGAGCAAGAAGAGAAATAGAGTGAGGAGAGGAAATAAAGGAAGGCACGGAGGGAAGAGAGAGATAGAGAGAGTGAGAGACGTCCTTCTCTCTCCCAGTAACCTGCAATTTTAACAAGTGTGGAAGGGGAAAGGGAGGGAAGGAAAAAAATTTAACCTTGTATTCTTCCTAAACCTTGTGCTTGTTAATTAATGCATTGATTGATGTATGTAATTAATGTAATTGATGTAATTTGCTGCCTGCTGTAATGTAATGTAATGTAATTCAACCCTTTGTTCCTGAGTAGAAAACATCTTCATTCAGTAGATTATTCATTTGTAATTTTAACAAAGATGAAACAAAATTAATTGTCTTAGAAAATTATTCATGTCAATTTTTTTTTAGATTATGGAAAGTTTTTGCCTCTATTGAATGCTAAAACTTTTTTTAATATTTTTTTTATTGTATATATATTATGAAAAATAATTACCTTTATTTTTTATTGTATTTATATGATGAAAAGTAATGACCTTTATTTTCTATGGAGAATAACCTTTATTTTCTATGGAGAATAACCTTTATTTTCTATGGAGAATGACCTTTATTTTCTATGGAGAATAACCTTTATTTTCTATGGAGAATAACCTTTATTTTCTATGGAGAATAACCTTTATTTTCTATGGAGAATAACCTTTATTTTCTATGGAGAATAACCTTTATTTTCTATGGAGAATAACCTTTATTTTCTATGGAGAATAACCTTTATTTTCTATGGAGAATAACCTTTATTTTCTATGGAGAATAACCTTTATTTTCTATGGAGAATAACCTTTATTTTCTATGGAGAATAACCTTTATTTTCTATGGAGAATAACCTTTATTTTCTATGGAGAATAACCTTTATTTTCTATGGAGAATAACCTTTATTTTCTATGGAGAATAACCTTTATTTTCTATGGAGAATAACCTTTATTTTCTATGGAGAATAACCTTTATTTTCTATGGAGAATAACCTTTATTTTCTATGGAGAATAACCTTTATTTTCTATGGAGAATAACCTTTATTTTCTATGGAGAATAACCTTTATTTTCTATGGAGAATAACCTTTATTTTCTATGGAGAATAACCTTTATTTTCTATGGAGAATAACCTTTATTTTCTATGGAGAATAACCTTTATTTTCTATGGAGAATAACCTTTATTTTCTATGGAGAATAACCTTTATTTTCTATGGAGAATAACCTTTATTTTCTATGGAGAATAACCTTTATTTTCTATGGAGAATAACCTTTATTTTCTATGGAGAATAACCTTTATTTTCTATGGAGAATAACCTTTATTTTCTATGGAGAATGACCTTTATTTTCTATGGAGAATAACCTTTATTTTCTATGGAGAATAACCTTTATTTTCTATGGAGAATAACCTTTATTTTCTATGGAGAATAACCTTTATTTTCTATGGAGAATAACCTTTATTTTCTATGGAGAATAACCTTTATTTTCTATGGAGAATAACCTTTATTTTCTATGGAGAATAACCTTTATTTTCTATGGAGAATAACCTTTATTTTCTATGGAGAATAACCTTTATTTTCTATGGAGAATAACCTTTATTTTCTATGGAGAATAACCTTTATTTTCTATGGAGAATAACCTTTATTTTCTATGGAGAATAACCTTTATTTTCTATGGAGAATAACCTTTATTTTCTATGGAGAATAACCTTTATTTTCTATGGAGAATGACCTTTATTTTCTATGGAGAATAACCTTTATTTTCTATGGAGAATAACCTTTATTTTCTATGGAGAATAACCTTTATTTTCTATGGAGAATAACCTTTATTTTCTATGGAGAATAACCTTTATTTTCTATGGAGAATAACCTTTATTTTCTATGGAGAATAACCTTTATTTTCTATGGAGAATAACCTTTATTTTCTATGGAGAATAACCTTTATTTTCTATGGAGAATAACCTTTATTTTCTATGGAGAATAACCTTTATTTTCTATGGAGAATAACCTTTATTTTCTATGGAGAATAACCTTTGTTTTCTATGGAGAATAACCTTTATTTTCTATGGAGAATAACCTTTATTTTCTATGGAGAATAACCTTTATTTTCTATGGAGAATAACCTTTATTTTCTATGGAGAATAACCTTTATTTTCTATGGAGAATGACCTTTATTTTCTATGGAGAATAACCTTTATTTTCTATGGAGAATAACCTTTATTTTCTATGGAGAATAACCTTTATTTTCTATGGAGAATAACCTTTATTTTCTATGGAGAATAACCTTTATTTTCTATGGAGAATAACCTTTATTTTCTATGGAGAATAACCTTTATTTTCTATGGAGAATAACCTTTATTTTCTATGGAGAATAACCTTTATTTTCTATGGAGAATAACCTTTATTTTCTATGGAGAATAACCTTTATTTTCTATGGAGAATAACCTTTATTTTCTATGGAGAATAACCTTTATTTTCTATGGAGAATAACCTTTATTTTCTATGGAGAATAACCTTTATTTTCTATGGAGAATAACCTTTATTTTCTATGGAGAATAACCTTTATTTTCTATGGAGAATAACCTTTATTTTCTATGGAGAATAACCTTTATTTTCTATGGAGAATAACCTTTATTTTCTATGGAGAATAACCTTTATTTTCTATGGAGAATAACCTTTATTTTCTATGGAGAATAACCTTTATTTTCTATGGAGAATAACCTTTATTTTCTATGGAGAATAACCTTTATTTTCTATATACCTTTATTAAGGGGACCGGCCGGTCAAGAAACAAAGAAATCAGGTAAAAATGAAAAAATGTGATAAAATATTTACAGGTGCGAGTGGCATTCAACTTCAGTCGGCAGAATATATTGTTTATTTTTACAAAAAGTACGATTATTTTTACGAAAATAGTACCATCAAAAGTGACAACTGACAACTTTTCCTGTGTGACCGAGCTGATATATACACCCACACAGGGGGCAGAGGGGACCAGGAGCCCAAACACACATTATATGCCTGGACATGATTAATGCAGGGAAATTAAAAAAAATATTATCTTCTCTATTAGGAGTGTTCACGACTAATAAATGAAGAAATAAAAACCATATCACTTACTTCTGGCTGACTATATATGAGTAAAAGTTTGTGAAAACTTTGCAGACTCATATCTCAAAACATAAGTTATATACCTTCAAACTACTACTACTCCACCATTGTTCAACCAATTTCAATGAAAAACGATACACAATTTGCCTAAACCTGTTTGATTGATAAAATAGAGATCTTTTTTTGATATCTGAAAGGGGCGAATTTTATTTTAAAAAAAATGTTTGTTTGCCTTTGAAGGTGATATCAAAACTCAAAATTTTTCAAATTCACATGACTCAAAAAACTTACTTTAAAAAAAATTTATCTATTTTGTTAAAGGTTTGAACCAAGTTCTTACACCAAAAACATTTCATGCAAGTAGAGCAATTATTACAGCACGAGTAGGAATTAAAAGTTTTTCAAAGTTTTTCAAAGAGATGAAAGGGGTGAAAAATGAAAGGGTCACAGACTGGTTTTCATGGGCTAGAAATGATCTTTATGGCGTCCTTTACTCTTGGGAAAAAATCCATAGCAATAATCCAATTAAAAAAAAAAATTTAGACCAGCTGATCCCCTTAATGTAATGGAGAACCTTTTCCTGACACTAGATTTGACCATGTCTTAAGATCATTGTCACTGAAATTAATGTGGTGTTGCAGGTAAGAGTGTGGTGTGTGAGGTGATGTGGAGGATCTTGGCGGGACGTGCTATCCACAACCTGTTCTCTACTACTGAGGCCAAGTTATGCATCACCAACACACACTTGATCCTGGCCGACCCTGAGACAAGTGCCGTCCGCCTCCAGCACAGCCTAAAGGACATTGCATACTGGGCGGCTCACACTGAAAACCACAAGTAAGGCCAGACTTGATTAGTAATAATAATAATGATATAATACAGGTTGCCTATCAATAATCCAGCATAAACAAAACAGTTAATTCTTTGTACAGTGCCATCAAAACCTAAACCTAAACAGTGCCTCCCAAAAACAGTGATGCGCCAACTCGGGAAATTTGAAACTGCGCTCTGAAATTCATGCCGGAAAACTGATGGAACCGGAATATTGATAGACAACCTGTAATAATAGTTATAACGTATACTTTATTTAGTCTTTCCTGTGTAGTGTAGTACAGAAAAGAAACTTGCTTTGGATTGGGCTCCAGCCCCATCCCTTACTTTTTTTTTCTTTCTATGTCAATTAACCGTTGGCACCAGTAGGCTTAAAGAACATACTTATAAAACTTGGAATGTAATGAGCGTAACTTCAGGAGCAAACAAGCATTCTTTCTTCTGGTTCAATTATGGTTCGAGGGATCAAGAGTTTTAGGGTTGAGGTTCTGGAAATATAGGACACGTCATGGATGGGAGTAGTAGAGTTAGTTAAGGATCTCAGGCTGGGTCACTTTTACAGCTGCATTCAATAGAACCAGTCATACCTTCTATGTGGGTTTCAGGACGGAGTGGAAAGCTACGCCTTCCTACACAATGAATTCTGTGCCTTTTGCTTGTATTAGTGTTAGGATGTGTTAAGGCACGTTTAATGCAATGCAACGCCCCCTTACATGTGTGTGTGTGTCTGTGTGTGTGTGTGTGTATGTGTATGTGTATATGTGTGTGTATATATGTGTGTGTGTGTGTGTACATATAACTGGAGGGAGCACTATAATTGTGCATTGACTGCTATGCTCTGTTGTTCTTTCTTCAGGTTGGTCGGATACATAGTGCGTCAAGGTGACAACAATGGCTTGGAAACCACAAAGTACTCCTGTTTTGTGTACGAGGCTGATGTAAGCGGGACAGATGTGTGTTCTGCCTTGGGAGTGGCAGCAAAGGCAGCCTATGAACAGCTACTCGAGAAAAAAACGTTTGAGAAGAAAAGAAAACAAGAGACGGTAAAAAAAAATAATACTTTAATTTTCTGTTTTTTGAGTTGTTTTTGAGTTGATAAAAGTAAGAAAATATGAGATGTCACTTAAATTCAATAATGTTTGTACTTTCACATCCTATTTTTGGTGTATAAATGTTCAATGATAGTGGGTTTAGTTTTGAAAGTGATTTGAAACTTTGGTTTTATATAATGAATTGTTGATAGTGAGAATATATGAAATTTCACTTAAAATCAATTCAATATTGTTAATGTTAATGTTAACTTTTTGAAGCGCTTTACAATTTCAATTATGAAATTCCTCAAAATAATACAATTGAATAATGTTAAATAATTCCTCAAAATAATACAATTACTCCCACCTTGCAGCGTCTTCTCCTGGACAACATTGCACAGCTGCCAGACATCAGTGATCCTCCCAAGGTGAGTTCTGACGGCCAGTTCCTAATCTTGGACGGTGACTTACCTGGCGGATCACCAACTGATTCTCCTCCGGTGGTGGCACGGTGCCCCCCGCCTGCCTCCCCCTACCAAGGACGACCATCCAGAGAGTGAGGCTTAGCACTGTAAACCCTCCCAGTAGTGCACATCAATGTTACCACTGGAGGAAAGGAGAAAAGCCAAGATAACCTCGCCAAAAACTCACACCAAAACAACAACAACAACCCAAGATACGTATAAACATTGACTAACATTTACCAACTCAAATAATGTTGTGGGAGAATTTGGTGTATTGTCTCACCTGGGATTGAGTTGATATGATTGTAGAAGGACTTGGATAGAGTTTTAACTAGAGTCACTGGTCACTTCTGGTTCACTTGGATGCACACATTTATCGGATTTCAAATTAAAAGCTCCAAGATCGAGGCAAAAAAACAAGATCTAATAGAGAAACCCAAAGAGTGGCAACCCTGGTGCCCACTAGGTGTTCTTTTGCCTTTGTCTGCCTAAGACGGAGCATGTTTTGTTATCCAGTGGTGTACACAAACATACAGCAGACAGTGATCCTTTTTTTTTTTTTTTTTTTTTTTTAGATTTTTTACATTTTATTTTACTTTTTTTTTTATATATACGTAGAAAATAAATCTACACAAACCTAGCATCCTGTCAGAATTGTATGGGTGATACATGCCAGCTGACAACCTCTCAAGTGTCAGCCCACTTGTGGTGTGGTCCTGTCAGTGCCACAGCTGATTCACTACAATAGTACAGTCTTCTTTAGTTGAGGTGTGTGTGTAGAATATCTTGTATTGAAATAGTTAGTAATGTTTGTATAAAACTTTCCATCTTTTAGAAGGTAGTGTAAGGCAGCACTCAATACTGGGAAATTGTGTTCATTAAATAGTGTTTGCAGAACACAGTGGCATTGATATGAAAT
>JAXIVD010000865.1:67011-79511 GCA_036785275.1 Cancer borealis
TGCAAATATTAGTATTAAATTATTGATATTTGAATTGTGACAAGTTAGGGTAAGGTATGGTTAGGTCAGGTATGATTAGGCATGGTATGGTATGGTTATGTCAGATATGGCATGGTTAGGTATGGTATGGTAAGGTATGGTTAGGTATGGTATGGTAAGGTATGGTTAGGTATGGTATGGTTAGGTCAGGTATGGTATGGTATTGTAATGCCCCCACTTCCATTTACGATTGATTGCGATCCTTGTCAGGTAGGCAATAATTGTTGAATACCACCCTGGCAATTCCTTAGACACCCAGTTCTAGGGATCCTCCAGTATGACACTAGGAAGCTAGGGTACAGATAACATCTGTTCTTCAGAGACGTGAATTTCAGGGATGTAATAATTCTTGTGTTAACTCTAGGGTTTATTCTTAAATTATAATATGGTACTCTTTGTACCTTCCTCTACGTTACTTCCTACTCTCCTTGTGGAGTCGTGTTATATACTAAACAACGACTCCTTCCTACTTCTCCTGTGAATCGTGTTATACACTAAACAACGACTCACTTCACCTATAATCTAACTAAAACAATCCTATCAATACCTCCTAGACCCTTCTATTTCTACACAACCCAGCCCGTCTCTCAGCTTCTACTCACGATACAGAAAACCAGGTACGCGGCGACCATCTCGTCAGTTCGTCCGTCGTCCTCTTCTTAGTCGCTTCTTTCTTTGTCCTCGGGTTCCTCTTCTTAGTCCCTTCTTTCTTCTTTTCTTCAAGGCTCTTCTTCCTTCTTTCTCCTTGGGTTCCTCTTCTTAGTCTCTTCTTTCTTTTGTGTCTCACAAGGCTCTTTTTTCTTCTTTGTCCTTGACTTATCTTCAGTAAGATTTTTCTATTTGCTAACCTTACGCTTGGTTAAGGATCTCCTCTTACAACTTGTATCCTTAGCTCTCTTATGAGACTCTTCTGTTACTTTCGTAGCTTTCTTCTTCTTTCTCTTGTGAGCCTCTTTTGTAGACTATTCGTGAAGTCTTCTATTTCTCCCTTCTTGATACTGAGTTTCTGCTGAGTCTGGGCGTGAGCGGGTCTAGAGATGAGTTTTCAGTTGACTGCTCGCTGTCGCTCTTCGTATGGTTCTGCTGTGTATGTCCTATCGCCTTCACGAATTTGGTTAATTCTATCTGAGTCAGACTCTCGACTTACTCCCTTATCTCGTGATTAATAACTGTTTTAATATTCCTTTTCGATGGGGTACCCGTAGTGGGCCTCCCATGCTTTTAACCTCTTGCCCTTTGGTTGATGAGTACTTTTCGTTGTTTGGACAAAGAGGAGCTCAGAGGTCTTTGACGGATCACCCTCTGATACATCTTAAAAGGGGATGGGGCCTGCAGCTGGGCCTCTCGTAACATTCCGTTCCTTGTTACTCTGTATACTTCATTCCTTCCTCTTGTTCTTCATTACTTTCTTCCTCATGTGTATTTAAAGTACTGCTTGTGGGTTCCAACAGTATGGTTAGATATGGTAAGGTATGGTATGGTAAGGTATGGTATGGTTAGGTAAGGTATGGTTAGGTCAGGTATGGTATGGTATGGTTAGGTAAGGTATGGTATGATTAGATATGGTATGGTAAGGTATGGTTAGGTTAGGTATGGCATGGTAAGGTATGGTATGGTATGGTATGGTATGGTATGGTAAGGTTAATCTCACCATACAGTATACAATAATATTTCTTCTTTCCTCCCTTCCTCCCTTCTTTCCATCCTCCCATCCTCCCTTCCATCCATCCTCCCTCCCTTCCTCCCTTCCATCCTCCCATCCTCCCTTCCATCCATCCTCCCATCCTCCCTCCCTTTCTCCCTTCCATCCATCCTCCCTCCCTTCCTTCCATCCTCCCTTCCATCCTCCCTTCCTCCCTTCCATCCATCCTCCCTCCCATCCTTCCTCCCTTCCTCCCTTCCATCCATCCATCCTCCCTCCCTTCCTTCCATCCTCCCTTCCACCCTTCCATCCTCCCTTCCCTCCATCCTCCCTCCCATCCTCCCTCCCTTCCTCCCTCCCTTCCATCCATCCTCCCTCCCATCCTCCCTCCCTCCCTCCCTTCCTCCCATCCTCCCTCCCTTCCTCCCATCCAACCTCCCTCCCTTCCTCCCTTCCATCCTCCCATCCTCCCTTCCATCCATCCTCCCTCCCTTCCATCCATCCTCCCTCCCATCCTCCCTTCCTCCCTTCCTTCCTCCCATCCTCCCTCCCTTCCTCCCTTCCATCCATCCTCCCATCCTTTCTTCCATTCATCCTCCCTCCCTTTCTCCCTTCCATCCATCCTCCCTCCCATCCTCCCTCCCTTCCTTCCATCCTCCCTTCCACCCTTCCATCCTCCCTTCCTACCTTCCATCCATCCTCCCTCCCATTCTCCCTCCCTTCCTCCCTTCCATCCATCCATCCTCCCTTCCTCCCTCCCATCCATCCTCCCTTCCATCCATCCTCCCTCCCATCCTCCCTTCCATCTTCCCTCCCTTCCTCCCTTCCATCCATCCTCCCTCCCTTCCTCCCTTCCATCCTCCCATCCTCCCTTCCATCCATCCATCCTCCCTTCCTCCCTTCCATCCATCCTCCCTTCCTCCCTTCCATCCATCCTCCCTCCCATGCCGTAGAACCTATTTAGACGAATTTTCGTGCAATTAAAAATTTGAATTTTTTTTTTCTATAAATCACGTTTTATTAAATAACTCGAAAAGTATGAGGTTTACGTAAATAATGTTTACACTTAAGGAAGAGTAGAAAAGGGGCGTTCTTGTGTGCTATAGTATAATGACAATTGAATGTAAATAATTGAAAAAAGTCACATTTATATTTTTCTAAGAAATAATAATAGTATAATTACTACTCTTTACGGGTTAATATTATAGTAATCATAAAATGGAGTTCAGATTCGTGTTTCCCATGCCGTAGAACCTAATTAGACGAATTTTCGTGAAATTAAAAAATTGAAAGTGTCAAGAAATTTTCATGGGTCCCCCCCCCCCCTGGAGTTTTTCTATAAATCACGTTTTATCAAATAACTCGGAAAGTATGAGGTTTACGTAAATAATATTCATACATAAGGAAGAGTAGAAAACGGCCGTTCTTGTGAGCTATAGTATAATGACAATTGAATGTAAATAATTGAAAAAATGTCACATTTATATTTTTCTAAGAAATAGTAATAGTATAATAACTACTACTCTTTACGGGTTAATATTATAGTAATCATAAAATGGAGTCCAGATTCGTGTTTCTCATGCCGTAGAACCTATTTAGACGAATTTTCGTGGAATTTAAAATTTGAAATTTTTTTCTTCTATAAATCACGTTTTATCAAATAACTCGAAAAGTATGAGGTTTACGTAAATAATCTTTACACTTCAGGAAGAGTAGAAAAGGGGCGTTCTTGTGTGCTATAGTATAATGACAATTGAATGTAAATAATTGAAAAAAAGTCACATTTATATTTTTCTAAGAAATAGTAATAGTATAATTACTACTCTTTACGGGTTAATATTATAGTAATCATAAAATGGAGTCCAGATTCGTGTTTCTCATGCCGTAGAACCTAATTAGACGAATTTTCGTGAAATTAAAAAATTGAAAAAGTGTCAAGAAATTTTCATGGGTCCCCCTGAAAGAGCTGATGCTCAGGAGTGCTCGTGTAGCTAGTTGGTTGACTGGAGAGAGAAAACTCGACTCCAGTTGAAGTTATTTATTATGATTTTTTTTTTTTTTTTTTTAAAGGTTTATTATGTAATAATGTACACTTATACATGGCACATATATACAAATGTACATATTACACAAAGCGGGGAGCCCGCCGGTGTAGTAGTGAGTCAAGACACGGCAGTGTGTCCCGCGCGTGGCTTGTCTGTTACTGGTGGGTGGTGGCGGACCTCACCACCCGTCGCCCGGCTGGGCGCGGGCGGCGATCAGCGCGGGGGGGGTGCTGTTCGCAGCACCTTCAGCAGCACATTTGTTGGTGTGCGGCGGACCAACTGGGCAGCACTTGCCTCTCGTGCCCTCAGTAGGGCGCCTCGTACAGGGTGGGCAGCGGGCGCTGGCTCTGGCCTGAGGCAGGCGGTGGCTGGGCAGGAGAGGAGATAGTGCACCAGTGGGCGCCGGGAGCGGCCGCCGCAGTGCTTGCACCTCCCCGCCACAAAGTCGTCGTGTAGCTCTTCCCGCGTGCAGTAACCCAGCCTGACACGCTGCAGCAGCACGCCGTCTGCTCTGGGCTGGTGGTGGGCGGCGTCCAGTGGGCGGTAGG
The DNA here is from genome assembly GCA_036785275.1 of Cancer borealis. Classification (NCBI taxonomy): domain Eukaryota; kingdom Metazoa; phylum Arthropoda; class Malacostraca; order Decapoda; family Cancridae; genus Cancer; species Cancer borealis. The sequence goes on from JAXIVD010000865.1 coordinate 71,286, forward strand.
CGGTGGCTGCAGCATACCACGCCGCTTGCTTCTTGGACGCCTCCCATTCCTGGTGTTGCTGGTGGGCGTTGTGGGCGGCCATGCGCTTGGCCTGCGCCTTGAACTGCTGCAGGCTGGGGCGCACGGTCCAGGTGATGGTGGGGCCGTGGGCGGCTCCCTTGGCGGCCTCGTCGGCAGCCTCGTTACCGCGCACGCCCACGTGGCTGGGAATCCAGTGGAGCTGGACCCGCCTGCCCTGTGCTGCCAGGTCCTGCAGGGTGCCCAGGATGGTGGTGGTGAGGTGGATGTTGTCCCTGGTATGGGCGTGGGCGTGCTGCAGCGCTTGCAGCCCCGACCTGGAGTCCGTGTGTATCACCACTGTGGCCTCCCGGCGGAGCAGAGCGTGCTGAAGGGCGTGCAGGATCGCTACCAGTTCCGTCTGGAGGGTGGAGCAGTGGTCTGACGTCCTCCACGCCCGCGTCAGACCGCTCGTGACGAAGGCGGCGCCGGACCTCCCGCTGTCGGGATCGACGGAGCCGTCGGTGAAGTAGATTGCGCTGCCCGGCTCCGTGACCTCAGACATGGATCTAAGGGCGTGTTGGCGTAGCTCCTCGGTGAGGCAGTGCACCTTGCTGGCGGGCAGCTGTGTGGCGGTGAAGTCGGCGGCGGGGAGCTCCCATGGTGGTGGTGGAGTGTAGGCAGGGTGGGGGGTGTCAGGGTCACACCACAGCCAGTTCTCCGCCTGGCTGAGGGTGGTGGCTGCTAAGGTGACGTTTATGAGCCACCTGTTGTTGCGCAGACACTCGATGCCCTGCGCCATGACCACCCAGAGTCTCTTCTGCGCCACGCCCTCCACGTCGCGCTGGAGCACTCTGGCCACCCGGCAGGCCACGATGCACTTCACCCTGGCGGTGAGGGGCATCAGGTGGGCCTCGCTCTGCATGACACAGGCGCTGCACCACCTCGGTGCCCCCAACATGGTCCTCATGGCGGTGTTCTGCACCACCTCCAGGCGCTGCTGCTGCTGCCGGGGCAGCGCTACGAGGACAGGTGCACTGTAGTCCACCAGGGAGCGCACTGCCTGCAGGTAATAGAGGCGGAGGACGGGGAAGGTGGCCCCCGCGCTCGGCCGCGTCATCGCCCTCATCAAGTTGAGCCGGGCCTGCGTCCGTTCCCTCAGGTATGTGACGTGCTGCGTGAAGGACAGCTGCCTGTCCACCCACACCCCGAGGTACTGGTAGGAGTCGGTCCAAGCCAGCCCGACTCCCTGGACGCTCAGCAGCTGGCCGGCAGGCGTGGGAGTCTTGATGGCCATGGCCCGGGACTTCACTGCCGAGATCTTGAGCCCCAGCTCTTCGCACTTGGCGGTGATGAGGTGCAGCGCCACTTGAGTCCGCGCGAGCTTGTCACCACGCCCGGTGACGACAAGGGCGAGGTCGTCAGCGTAGCTGAGGAGGATGGTTCCTTCCCGGAAGGGGAGCGCCACCAGCTGCTCCATCAGCACGTTGAAGAGGAACGGGCTGAGGATGCCGCCCTGGGGCGTCCCGTTCTCGAAGGTCAGGTAGGGAGACTTGTGGCCCTGGAACCTCACACGGGCCTGGCGCTGCTGAAGGTAGTCCTGGAGCCAGCCCAGCAGTCTCCCTCGGATGCCCTTCCTCACAAGGGCGGCGAGTATGGCGTGGGGGCTGGCCAGCTCGAAAGCCTTCTCGAGGTCGAGGAAGACTACGATGGTGGGCTGATTGTTGGCGTGAGCCAGGAGGGTGATGAGGCAGTCCGCCGTGCTCATCCCCTTGGTGTAACCGAACACGTGGGAATGCAGACTTCCCACGCTCCACTGTAGGCGACTCAGCACCATCCTCTCAGCTGTTTTTCCAGTGCAGCTCAGGAGGGAGATTGGCCTGAAGGCGGTGGGATCCTTCGGCTTGGGGATGGGCTGGATGTCTGCGACCTTCCATGAGGGCGGCAGGCGGCCTGCCTGCCACGACGCGTTGACAAGGGCCAGCAGCGCGGCGGGCCCAGCGTGTGCCAGCATGGAGTACCGCACTCCGTCGGCCCCCGCCGCTGTGTCACGCCCACGCTTCGCCCTGGCTAGCTCCTCGAACGTGAAGGGCTGGTCCGTCGCGTGCGGCTGGTCCCGCGCCTCCCTGACCTCCTCGTCGCGCTGCGGGCGTAACTGCTGCTGGAGGTGGCGGGTGTGGGGAGGGAGCTGCTCGCTGGAACTCCTCGCTGTGAAGCAGTTCACCAGCCGATCTGCCTCTTGCTGTGGGCGTGGGTGGGCAGTTGGGCGGGTCGGGGCAGCGTCTGAGGCCTTCCTGAAACACCACCACAGCTGGCCGAGGGAGGTGTGTTGGCTGAAAGAGGCGCACCACTCCAGCCACTTTGCCTCCCTGGCGCTCAGGGACACCTGCCGCGCACAGGCCACCACGTCCTGCAGGAGCCGCAGGTTGGTGGCAGTCGGGCGCTTCTCGTACAGCCTTCTGTGGACGTTGACGCGGTGATTGTGTTCCTGGACCTTCTCGTTATAAAACCACCAGTCCGGGCGCCGGCGGCGGTTCGAGGCGGTCCTGGGCATGGCCGCGTCTGCTGCACCCTCTATGGCCGCTGTGAGGTCCCTCTCCTGCTGGTGCAGGTCCATGGGCGGCACGTACGTGGACCACCACTCGTCGAGGGCGGCTTGGAACTTGGTCCAATCCGCCCTCCTGACGTTCCACTGCGGCGGCGGGGGAGGGGGGACTGGTGGGGCCACAGTGAGGGTGGTGAGGGTCCCGTAGTGGTCGCTGGTGAGGGTGGGGTGGACCCGCCAGGTGGCGCCGGGCAGTATGTCGCCCGACACCAGCGTGAGGTCAAGCCGCCCCCCCCGGACGTGCGTGGCCTCCCCGGTGTTGAGGAGGTGGACGTGAGGGAGTTCCTCGAGCAGGTCGGCTAGGTGGCGCCCAGTCGCGTTGGTGGGCGACACAGAGTGCAGCACCGGGTGGTGGGCGTTGAAGTCGCCCGCCACAAGGAGGCTGGAGTGGGAGGCGAGGGAGAGCAGTTCCCCCGCCTCCAGCAGGTATCGCTGGCTCCTGTATACGTTGTATACGATGAGAGGGAGGGGCCCCAGCTGCAGCTCCAGTGCCAGGACCTCCACGCCATCCCCACAGTGCACGGGTGTGGCGATCCTGTTGTGCGGGATGGTGCTCCGTATGAGGGCTGTACAGCCACGCCCGTTTCCGTCGCCGGCCGGAAGCGAGTGGAGGGTGTAGCCTGCCACTCGCCACTCAAACTCGGCCGATGTGAGCGTCTCCTGCAGGAGAACCAGGTCCAGGTCCTCCTGGAAGACGGCTTGCAGTACCTGGTGTTTCTTGGGGCGGAGGCCCTGCACATTCCACTGCAGCACCCTCAGCGTGGGCGCCGGCGCGTGGGCTGGGTGGGCGGTGCTTTCACTCCGCACCTCCATCTTGGTTGTGGGCGTGCGGTGGGTGGAGAGGGTGTTGGGTGGGCTCCCTCGTCGTTGAAGGTGATGGTGGGGGCTGGAGGGCGCCCCCTGAGACGTCGGTGAGCATCTCTTCGTGGAGGAGTGCTTCGAGGTCCTGCTCGGTGATGGCTGCGGTGCCCTGCCGGCGGTCAAGCAGCCTCTTTACCAGTCGCACCACACACACAAGGATGACGTCTACAATGGCGTTGCCCTCTTCATTCAGTCCCTCACCGTGGCCAGAGGGTCGAGACTCTGTCGGTGGTTGGGCATTGGGCAGCGCCGTGGGCTGCTCCTCGACGAGGCGGGCGTGGTGGGCGCGGTCCCTGCGTCCCCCCCTCCTCTGTGGGTGGGGGACCAAGGAGGTGGGAGGCTGGGTGGAGGTGTGGGCGGAGTTAACGGTGGTGCGGCTGCTGGTCGCTGCCTGCCCCTCCCCCTGCCCTCCCTCGACCTGTCCTGAGCCGGGCCGTTGAGGGGTGGGGGGCGGGTGGGAGGCCGGCCTGTCTGGTGGCGTGGGAACAAAGCGTCGTCTGCCTTGTTGCTGGGGGGGTTCCCTCTGCTGCTGCTGCTGTGGTAGTCTGCTCGCTGCCTGCCACTTCCCCTCCCCTGGTCCGCCCTGACGTGTGCCGGGCCGGCCAGGGGTGGGGGGTGGGTGGGTGACCCATTCTGACCTGGCTGGTGGTGGCGTGGGAACAAGGTGGCGGTTTCTCTGTTGCTGGGGGTGGCCATGTGGTTCCCTCTGCTGCTGCTGCTGCTGCTGCTGGTGTCCCTGTGGCATCCTCCTCATGCGTTCGGGGCACTTCACGTTCCACGCGTGGTGCCCCTTGGTGCAGTTAGGGCACCGTGCCGTGGTGACCTCGCTGGCCTTGTGGCGATTGATGCACTGCTCCGTGGGGTGCGCTTGGCTGCATACGCCACACCTGACGGGGTGTTGGCACGTGGCCTGGAGGTGCCCAAAGCGCTGGCACTTGTAGCACCTCACAGGCTCACCCTGGTAGGGACGCAGGGCATAGCGGCCCCAGCTGCCCAGGTCCAGCTTGGGGGGCGGCGGCCCCTCGTACACCAACAAGATCTGCCTCGTGGGGACCTTGTCTCTGTGCGCCCGAAACCGTGTTGCCGAGAGCACGTGGGGGTGGGCCTCGATAGCCTGGAGGGGGAGGGTGATGGGGTAGCGCTCCAGCACCACCTTGTGCCTCCTCACGCTGGGGTCGAGCAGGATCACACGGTCCCCTTCCTCGGCGAGGCGGCGCAGCAGAGCCTCCGACCAGTCGTCCTTCGGGGTGAGGACGTATTCGCTGGTGAGCGTGGGGCGTACGTTTATACGCAGGGCAGGGTGCGCCCTCTCCAGCTCCGTTAGTCTGGTATGCACTGGTGGTGTCGTGCTGGTGCACAAGCTTGAACTTGGGCCGGGGGCCTCGTCGGGAGTTCGAGACCATTTCCCAGCCTCCCTCGTCCTCCTGCTGGGCCTCGGTCTGGGGGCTCTCGTCGATAACGAGGCGACCGCTATCATCGCTGGGGGCCTCCTCTGCATGGGAGAACTCCGGCTCCAAGCTGCGGGCGGTCCTCTTCGGCGTGGAGGTCTCCGCCGGTGATGCTGAAAGTGAGCGGTTCAGCGTCCACTTAACCCCTGGGGTGGTTACGGGCGCCAGCCCTTGCACTGCACTGGTCACTGAGGTCATGGTGGCGTTGCAAGGCACACACTATCACTGTTACTGAGGGCATGGAAGCGAGGGCACGTGTCACTAAGCGCGTCGGACATGCGAGTTCACAACAAAATCGTGGGGTGGTGGTGGTGGAGTGAGAGCGTCGTGAGAGCTTACAGCCAACACGTCCTCCCTCTCTCGCGACCCGCGCGCAACTGTATTTATTATCAAAAATATAGTTATCAATAAACAAAATATAAATTTGAACAAGAAATATATAAATGGTGTATGCGCCCTGTCCGAGGACAGAGCGTGACAAGTTGATGTTGACGGGCTGGTCTGTAGCACAACAAAATGCATAAACATAAAAGCAAAAGAAAAACATAAATAAAGAAACTTAATGAGAACATTGAAATAAAGAGAATAATGAAAACTATGAAAATAAAAGGTTTATAATAGTTATAGCTAAGCGATGTACATAATTAGAGAACTGTGGTTGCAAGCTGTCTGTTTCAAGGGGAGACCGCTACAATACTCCCCCCCCCAGTGACGAGGAAGGAGGAAAGATGTCCTGTGGTTGCCTGGGACCAGTATTGAATGTGTTGAGTGGAGTCCATGAGGCTGGCGATGACCGTACGACTGCGGGTGGTAACACGGCAGAAGGAAGGCAGGGAGCCGGAGGTCAAGTGCCAAGCCACCATTGAAGCTTGACAGGGCAGGTGCAGGTGTTGGGTCCATTCTAACGTCCTCTCCAGTTGTACCGTGAAGTCGCTGCCAGGGTGAGAGGTAGTGAAGCTGACGGAAAGAAACCGCTACACCCCCCTGGGAGTTTTTCTATAAATCACGTTTTATCAAATAACTCGAAAAGTATGAGGTTTACGTAAATAATATTTATACATAAGGAAGAGTAGAAAACGGCCGTTCTTGTGAGCTATAGTATAATGACAATTGAATGTAAATAATTGAAAAAATGTCACATTTATATTTTTCTAAGAAATAGTAATAGTATAATAACTACTACTCTTTACGGGTTAATATTATAGTAATCATAAAATGGAGTCCAGATTCGTGTTTCTCATGCCGTAGAACCTATTTAGACGAATTTTCGTGGAATTAAAATTTTGACTTTTTTTTTCTATAAATCACGTTTTATCAAATAACTCGAAAAGTATGAGGTTTACGTAAATAATCTTTACACTTAAGGAAGAGTAGAAAACGGCCGTTCTTGTGAGCTATAGTATAATGACAATTGAATGTAAATAATTGAAAAAATGTCACATTTATATTTTTCTAAGAAATAGTAATAGTATAATTACTACTCTTTACGGGTTAATATTATAGTAATCATAAAATGGAGTCCAGATTCGTGTTTCCCATGCCGTAGAACCTAATTAGACGAATTTTCGTGAAATAAAAAAATTGGAAAAGTGTCAAGATATTTTCATGGAGTTTTTCTATAAATCACGTTTTATCAAATAACTCGAAAAGTATGAGGTTTACGTAAATAATATTTATACATAAGGAAGAGTAGATAACGGCCGTTCTTGTGAGCTATAGTATAATGATAATTGAATGTAAATAATTGAAAAAATGTCACATTTATATTTTTCTAAGAAATAGTAATAGTATAATAACTACTACTCTTTACGGGTTAATATTATAGTAATCATAAAATGGAGTCCAGATTCTTGTTTCTCATGCCGTATAACCTATTTAGACGAATTTTCGTGCAATTAAAAATTTGAAATTTTTTTTTTCTATAAATCACGTTTTATTAAATAACTCGAAAAGTATGAGGTTTACGTAAATAATGTTTACACTTAAGGAAGAGTAGAAAAGGGGCGTTCTTGTGTGCTATAGTATAATGACAATTGAATGTAAATAATTGAAAAAAAGTCACATTTATATTTTTCTAAGAAATAGTAATAGTATAATTACTACTCTTTACGGGTTAATATTATAGTAATCATAAAATGGAGTCCAGATTCGTGTTTCTCATGCCGTAGAACCTATTTAGACGAATTTTCGTGGAATTAAAAATTTGAAATTTTTTTTTCTATAAATCACGTTTTATCAAATAACTCGAAAAGTATGAGGTTTACGTAAATAATGTTTACACTTAAGGAAGAGTAGAAAAGGGCCGTTCTTGTGTGCTATAGTATAATGACAATTGAATGTAAATAATTGAAAAAATGTCACATTTATATTTTTCTAAGAAATAGTAATAGTATAATTACTACTCTTTACGGGTTAATATTATAGTAATCATAAAATGGAGTCCAGATTCGTGTTTCCCATGCCTTAGAACCTAATTAGACGAATTTTCGTGAAATTAAAAAATTGAAAGTGTCAAGAAATTTTCATGGGTCCCCCCCCCCCTTGGAATTTTTCTATAAATCGTGTTTTATCAAATAACTCGAAAAGTATGAGGTTTACGTAAATAATTTTTATACATAAGGAAGAGTAGAAAACGGCCGTTCTTGTGAGCTATAGTTTAATGATAATTGAATGTAAATAATTGAAAAAATGTCACATTTATATTTTTCTAAAAAATAGTAATAGTATAATAACTACTACTCTTTACGGGTTAATATTATAGTAATCATAAAATGGAGTCCAGATTCGTGTTTCTCATGCCGTAGAACCTATTTAGACGAATTTTCGTGAAATTAAAAATTTGAAAAAGTTTTTTCTATAAATCACGTTTTATCAAATAACTCGAAAAGTATGGGGTTTACGTAAATAATGTTTACACTTAAGGAAAAATAGTAAACGGTCGTTCTTGTGAGCTATAGTATAATGACAATTGAATGTAAATAATTGAAAAAAAGTCATTTATATTTTTCTAAGAAATAGTAATAGTATAATTACTACTCTTTACGGGTTAATATTATAGTAATCATAAAATGGAGTCCAGATTCTTATTTCTCATGCCGTAGAACCTAATTAGACGAATTTTCGTGAAATTAAAAATTTGAAAAAGTGTCAAGAAATTTTCATGGGTCCCCCCTTTGAGTTTTTCTATAAATCGTGTTTTATCAAATAACTCGAAAAGTATGAGGTTTACGTAAATAATTTTTATACATAAGGAAGAGTAGAAAATGGCCGTTCTTGTGAGCTATAGTATAATGACAATTGAATGTAAATAATTGA
>JAXIVD010000865.1:84511-107011 GCA_036785275.1 Cancer borealis
CTAGCGAGGGCTTTATTGGAGACTAAGCTTTGGTCACGTCCACAGGGAAAGAATGCCTCCACGACAGTTACACCAATTTCTCATTTACTTTCTTTTGTTTTTGTAGTTAAATGAACGGCTAGAAAGCCACTGCCAAATTTCCAAGTTAAGCTTTAGGAAACTATGTGTCACGTAAGACGGTCTGATAGACCCAGCCCATGTATTCAGGAATAGGAATCGCGTATTCCTATTTAGTGAGGAAGAGTTATACTATGTATGCATAAACAGAAACATTGAGATCACCTTACTTTCGGAAATCCCCTGAGAAAAGGTTCTTTAACTGTTCTCAGGCCCAGTTACAAAATTATAAAATTTTTAAGGTGATATTTTTCAGGGAAGGGAGTCAAGGGTATAATGTGTAATGTGTGAAGAGCTTGGTATCTCGAGGTGAGATATGTATTGCCAACTCTGTATTTATTTTCTTTTTGAGGAAGGTGAAGTTTTTTCTGCCATGAGCCATTAAGTTGTCTGATACTATAACTAAGCCGTGTTTCTAAGACTCAGTGATCAGCTTGTGATATTCAAAGTATACATTAAATAAATAACTCAAGTAAAATCTGAGAAAGTGATTCTGTGTTAATACTAACCTCCGTTGGTGTGGTAAGGTTAATAGGGAGGTGCTCAACACTCTTGAAATGAAACAAATCCACGAATCCATGTGCCTTATTGAAACTCAGTCCACTCTACCAAATAACTAAATTGTTAAATCAGTTCCCCTTTTCTTCTCATTGGTCACCTATATTTCCCTGGTAGTAATTATTTTCTCTTTCGAATATTTTAACTTCCCTTTAGGAAGAAATTAAATTCCCTGAGAATCCCCTAATTCTCATTAAACCTTTGGGGGTGGTGGCAGCTTTCTTTTCTTAATATTCAGGGAAATATCCAACATCAGGGACCATTAATTAATATAATTAATCAAAGTAAATATCTTTTTAATTGCCATGAGAGTTCCCCATTCGAAGTTAATATAATGACAAGGCACCACACTGGTGGTCCTTCAGCAGTGAAGTGAAAGTAAAATAAATTAATTAAATAAAGAATAGAATAACAACTATAAATAAATAAATAAATAAAATAACGCCCCCGTCCCCCCCCCCCCCCCCCCCCCGGGCACCACACCAGCACACAGAGGTTCGATGGCTTTCGAGAGGTAAAGTTTTGACAAGGGTATTCGAACTGCGACAGGAACTGCTGCTTTTCTTCAAAGAGAATAATAAAGCCAGTTTCTGTGAATGTCTTGAATCTACAAACTGGCAAATAAAACTAGCATATTTAGCAGATATTTATCAGCATTTAAATAACTTGAACACCAGCATGCAGGGTGCGAAGGAAAACATTCTGACTTCCACAGACAAACTTCTTGCATTTAAGAATAAACTTGCTGTTTGGAAAAAGCACCTTTCAAGAGGAAGCGTCGAAATGTTTCCACTCCTACTTAAAGTTCAAACTCAGAATGAATATGAAAATGTAATTCCATTAATTACAAGTCATTTGGGATCACTGTCAGAAAAACTTCATAAGTACTTTCCCTCATTGTCATCAGAAACGTATGACTGGGTGAGAAACCCCTTCACTGAGTTCTCACCAAGTACAGAAAACCTACTTAGTCTGCAAGAAGAGGAAGAACTGAGTGAACTACAGTGCGATCGAACCTTGAAAATGAAATTTAATGAAGTATCACTTGACAAGTTTTGGATTTCAGCAAAGCAAGAGTACCCTGTCATCTCAGTAAAAGCATTGGATGTTTTACTCCAGTTTTCGACTTCTTACCTCTGTGAACAAGCTTTCTCATGCTTGACCGTCATTAAAAGCAAATCAAGAAATCGTCTTCTGTCTGTCGAGGAAGAACTGCGTGTGTGTCTGTCAAAAATTCGGCCAAGAATTTCACAGATACGCAAAGAGAAACAAGCCCAAGTATCACACTGAAGGTAAATCATAACATTATGCATGATTATTGACTTATTAGTGTGAACTCTCATGTGATGTAATTGTAGATTTCATATGAATTATATTGCTCAAGAACTTTTCTTTAAAAAATAATATACATACATATACTACATATCGGGGTTCCTTGGAATATGAACAATTATTACAGGGGTTCCTCCAAGGTGTAAAGGTTGGGAATCACTGGACTAGACAGACACAGACAGACAAACAGACACAAAAAACAGTCACATGTGCACGAATTAACAAATGTATGTATCTATGTATGTATGTATGTATGTGTGCGTATGCTTAAAAAACGCACATGTACATACACAAGCCCCAAAAAACGCACACAACCACAATTCTTAGGCATATCAACCAATTTTACTTTCAAGGAAAATTATCACTGAAAGTTTCGGTTGTGGTATAAACTCGCAACCGGTTTCTACACAACCACAAAGACTCCTTCTTCCACCTACCACAAACCACACATTCCTGGTACCACTACTTTTCACATTATTTCACTATAACTGAGTGAGACTTGTGAAAAAAATCTCTCATACAGACATCCTCATTGTGTAATCATTCTCTTTATACCTTAATATCTCCTAAACCGGTTGACATATAGTGATGCAACCGGTTTCACCACAACCACAATTAACCACACTATCACCTACCACAATCTGTTCCTAACTGGTCATAATACTTTGCACAATATTCCATTTTTTATGAGTGAGATTCGTGAAGAAATCTCGCTCATCCTGTGTATATCTTTCAGTTAAAACCTGAATTTCTCTCAAACCGGTTGACATATAGAGATGCAACCGGTTTCACCACAACCACAATTAACCACACTACCACCTACCACAATCCGTTCCTAACTGATCATAATACTTTTCACAATATTCCATTTCGAGTGAGCGAGACTCGTGTCAAAAACCTCACTCAACCCACATAAAACCATCCGTTTAAAACCTCAACACCACCCAAACCGGTTAGATCACAAACACACAACCAGTACCACCACAACCACAAATCACCACACTACCACCTACCACAAATCATTTACAGCTGGTACTGTAGCGGTCTCCCCTTGAAACAGACAGCTTGCAACCACATTCTCTAATTATGTACATCGCTTAGCTATAACTATTATAAACCTTTTATTTTCATAGTTTTCATTATTTTCTTTATTTCAATGTTCTCATTATGTTTCTTTATTTATGTTTTTCTTTTGCTTTTATGTTTATGCATTTTGTTGTGCTACAGACCAGCCTGTCAACATCAACTTGTCACGCTCTGTCCTCGGACAGGGCGCATACACCATTTATATATTTCTTGTTCAAATTTATATTTTGTTTATTGATAACTATACCGAAGGGATAACTGAGGCAGACAGTTTCGACTTGACAGCCAAAGTGAGAGGACGTGCGTGCTCCTTCTGGTCAGCCAGGTGTAGTCAGGTCAGGTTAGGTCGGGCCGCGCGTCGGATCCGACCCCGCGTGTTCTGAAAGACAACAATGGCTTCCAACTACAGTGCTGCCACGACCCCCGCCGTGTCCTTGGGTGCCGGATCTGGGATGGGGAAGCGGGCCTTGGATCTGTCCACCTCCGACTCCCCACCGCCGCAATCCACCCCCAAGAAGGCCGCCCGAAATCTCGGGCGTGAGTTGGTTCACGCTGGCGAGGACCACAGTGAAATTGGTGATTGTGATAGTGATAGCGGGGCGAGCGAGCCCCCTCCAGTGATCGACCTCTCCTCGAACGAGGGGCGCCAGGAGGTCGAACAAGGCCAAGTGGGCGCAGAGCAGGGCGATGGCTGGACCCTAGTGGGGAGGAACGGCCGAGCTGCCCTCCACCAGATCCCCCCGCGGCCCCCGCGGCCCAAGTTCAAGCTGGGCTCCCTCGGGGACCACGAGACCGCCTATCAGGCCATCACGGCGCTGGAGGAGGAGTACCCTGCACTGAAGATGGAGGTAAGGCCCAACCTCAAGGCGGAGTACGTCCTCACCCCCAAGGACGAGGCCTCCACGACCTTCCTACGACGACTCGCCGAGGAGGGAAACAGGGTGCTCCTCCTTGACCCCAACCTGAGGAGGCACAAGGTGGTGCTTCAGCGCTACCCCCTTGACCTCCCCCTCGACGCTGTGAGGAACCACGCCAACGTGCTGTCCGCCACGCGACTACGAGCCACGCGGGACAACATCCCCACCAGGCAAGTGTTGGTCGAGCTACAGGGGCCGCCGCCTGCCAAGCTAGACCTGGGCTGCTGGGGCTCGTACACCCTGCGAGGCTATCAAGGCGAGCCTGTCAGGTGCTACAGGTGCCAGAGATTCAACCACCTGCAGGTAAGGTGTGCCCACTCAGCCAGGTGCGGGGTGTGCAGCGGGTCTCACCCGACGGAGGAGTGCATTGGTCGACACAAGGCCAATGAACCCACCACAGCCAGGTGCCCCAACTGCGGGAAAAAGCATCATGCTTGGAACCCGCAGTGCCCTGAGAGACTCCGAAGGATGCGGAGGCCCCCCCAGCGACAACGGCATCAACAGGAGCAACCACGTGGCGGCCCCCAGCACCCACAGAGACGAGAACCACCACACGACCAGCAACAGCGCGAGCAACAGCGGCAACACCGCTCTGTTCCCGCCCTGCCGCATGAAAGACCAGCCTGGGTCAGCCAGGCTCCCCCCACCCGGGACCCCACCCCCTCCCAGGCCAGGACAGATGGGAGACAGCCACCGCCCGGGAACGAGGCCGCCGCCGCCGTTAATCCCCCAGCACAGCCACTCTCCCAGAGACAAAATGGCGCCAGGTCCCGCCGCCGCCGTGGCCGCCCACGCAGCAGCAGCCAACGGCGCCAGACCCAGCCTAACAAAGCCCCTGCCGCAACCTCCGCGACGCCGCCAGTGGAGCTTCGCACGGCACCACCCGCGGCATCGCCTACAGCACCGTCTACGGCATCGCAGGCGGATAGCGGGCGCCCCACGGGTGCCTTGGGCGAGGAAATGCGTGGCCTGGTGCGTGTGATCGTGGAGAGGCTGGTGGAGGAGGTGAGGCGACTCATCCTCAGCCGGCCGGAACTCATCGCCCAGGAAGACGTGGGCGAGCTTCTCCTCCAGGAAGCGGCGGCCGTCATCACAGGAGGCGCCTGTCATCCCCCGACAAGACAGAGGGAGCTCGAGCAGCGGCCCACGCCACCAGCGGACCAACCTCGTCAAGATGGGGGGGCACAGTAACGCCACGACCACTCGCGCGGCGCCGCCGGCGGCCGCCCCCAAGCTCCAAATCCTACAGTGGAACGTGCAGGGACTCCGCCCCAAACGACACCAGGTGCTACAGGCCGTGGTCGAGGAAGACCTCGACGTGGTCCTCCTTCAGGAGACACTGGCACCAGCCGACTTGGAATGGAGGGTGGCGGGATACACTCTCCACTCGCTGGCCGCCACGCCTGGGGGCGCCCGCGGCTGCTTGGCGCTGGTGAGGAGCGCCATCCCGCACCGAAGGGTTCGCCAACCAGTGCACTGCGGGGACGGTGTGGAGGCCTTAGCGCTGGAGCTAAAGGTAGGAGGTGTCTCGCTCACGGTGTACAACCTGTACAGGAGCCACAGACACCTCTTGGAGGCGGGGGAACTGCTTGGGTTGGCCGAGCACTCCAGCCTCCTGGTGGCGGGCGACTTCAACGCCCACCACCCCGTACTGCAGTCAGTGTCTCCCACCAACGAGACGGGCCGCCACCTTGCAGTACTGCTCGAGGAGCTCCCTCACGTCAGGCTCCTCAACACTGGGGAGCCCACCCACACCCGGGGAGGACGGCTAGACCTCACCTTCGCGTCAGGTGACCTGACACCTGGCGCTACTTGGCAGGTGCATCCCACCCTCACCAGTGATCACTACGCCACCCTCACCACCCTGGCGGTGGCGCCGCCCGTCCCGCAGCGACCACCACCACGTTGGGACGTTAGGAGAGCCGACTGGGCCAGGTTTCAGGCCGGCCTGAACGAGTGGTGGACCGCCTACGAGCTGCCGGGAGACCTGCACCGACAGGAGAGGGACCTGACGGCGGCCATTCAGAGGGCAGCCGACGCCGCCATCCCCAAGACCTCCCCAGGCCGCCGCCGCCGCCCGGACTGGTGGTTCTACTGCGAGGAGGTGAGAGAACACAACCATCGCGTCAACATCCACCGCAAGCTGTACAGGAAGCAGCCAAACCCCACCACCCTGAGGCTGCTGCAGGAGGTTGTGAACCGCGCTCGGGTGGTGTCTCAGCGAGCCAAGGAGGCAAAGTGGCTGCAGTGGTGCGCCACCTTCAGCCAGCACACCTCCCTAGGCCAGCTGTGGAGGAGTGTGCGTACCGCCACGGGTGCCGCCCCTCCCCGCCCTGCAGCCCACCCACACCCGGAGCAGGAGGCGGAGAGGATCGTGGACACCTTCACCGAGCGAGGCTCCAGCACCCAGCTCCCTCCCCGCACGCGCCACCTCCAGCAGCAGCTGCGGCCACTCCGCGACGAGGCGGTGAGGGACGCCTGCGAGGGACCTGACGCCGCTGACGTGCCTTTCACCCACCAGGAACTGGCCAGGTTACGGAGGAAAGGACGCGACACGGCCCCGGGGGCAGACGGAGTGACGTACTCGATGCTGGCTCATGTTGGGCCAGCCGGGGACGCCGCGCTGCTGTCCCTGCTAAATGAGTCCTGGCTGGCGGGCCGCCTGCCTCCCGCGTGGAAAGAGGCGGACATCCAACCAATCCCCAAGCCCCGGGAACCCGCCAAGCTGAGGCCCATCTCCCTCACCAGCTGCGCTGCCAAAACCGCCGAGAGGATGGTGTTGTCCCGCCTGCAGTGGCGCGTGGGTGCCCTCCACCCCCACGTGTTTGGCTTCACCCGCGGTTTAAGCACGGCGGACAGCATCATCACCCTCCTGACGCGGGTCAACCACCGCCCCACAGTCGCAGTCTTCCTCGACCTAGAGAAAGCGTTCGAGCTGGCCAGCCCCCACGCCATCCTCGCCGCCCTCGCGGGGAAGGGGGTTCGAGGAAGACTGCTCGCCTGGCTCCGTGACTACCTCCAGCACCGCCGCGCCCGGGTTAAATTCCAGGGCCACAAGTCCAGCTTCCGCGAGCTCGAGAACGGGACGCCCCAGGGCGGCATCCTCAGCCCGTTCCTTTTCAACCTGCTGATGGAGCAGCTGGTTGACCTCCCCTTCCAGGAGGGCACCGTGTTGCTCAGCTACGCGGACGACCTCGCTCTCGTAGTTACCGGGCGGGGCAACCACCTCAGCGGGGCTCAGCGGGCGCTGGACCTCATCACGGCCAAGTGCGAGGAGCTGGGCCTCAAAATCTCATCTGATAAGTCTCGAGCCATGGCCATCAGAGCAGCCACTCCGGCCGACCGGCTGAGCGTCCAGGGCATCGGACTGGCCTGGACTGGCTGCTACCAGTACCTTGGGGTGTGGCTGGACTCACGACTGTCCTTCGCGGCGCAGCTCACATACCTGAGGGAAAGGACGCAGGCCAGGCTGAATGTCATGAGGGCCATGACGCGGCCTGGCGCGGGGGCCACCTACGACGTCCTGCGCTTGTACTACGTGCAGGCGGTGCGCTCCTTGGTAGACTACAGCGCACCCGTCCTCACCTCGCTCTCCCCCAGCCAGCAGGCGCGGCTGGAGGTAGTGCAGAACAGCGCGATGAGGACCATGCTGGGGGCGCCAAGGTGGTGCAGCGCCTGCGTGATGCAGAGTGAGGCCAAACTGGTGCCCCTCGCCACCAGGGTGGACTACATCGCGACCTGCCATGTGACCCGGATCCTTCACCGCGACGCGGAGGGCCTCGTGCAGCGGAGGCTCCGGATGGCCGTGGCACAGGACAACGAGTGCCTCCGTGGTAATCCATGGCTCGCCAACACCTCACGGGCCGCTAGCGTCCTCGGCTGCGTGGAAAGTTGGCCCTGGCAGTGGCAGGAGGCCGATGTCCCCGCCCCCACCTTCCGCGCCCCGCCCCCGTGGGAGCCACCCGTCGCGGAATTCACCGCTACACCCCTTCCAGCCAGCAAGGCCCTTTGCATCCCCCAGGAGATGCAGCAGTGCGCTCTCATGGCCATGGAGGAGATCACGGAGCCGGGCGGTGCTGTTTATTTCACCGACGGCTCTGTGGATCCTGAGCACGGTACGTCGGGCGCCGCGGCCGTCACCGGGGGCACGCAGTTATCGTGGAGGACGTCGGATCACTGTTCTTCCCTCCAGACCGAGTTGGTGGCCATCCTCCACGCCCTCGAGCACGCCCACCGTCGATCAGAGGCGACGGTGTTCATCTACACAGACTCCCTGGCCGCGCTGGAGGTCCTGCAGCAGCCACACCACAGCGACAACGTGCGGCTCGTCACCTCCATACTGGGCAGCTTGCAGAGTCTGATCGCGCAGGGGAGGCGGGCCAGGCTGCACTGGATTCCCAGCCACGTGGGGATTCGGGGCAACGAGGCTGCGGACGAGGCCGCCAAACGAGCCGCCGCAGGCCCCACCATCACCAGGCACGTGCCGCCCAGCCGGCAGCAGGTGAAGGCGCGGGCGAGGCGAACCGCGGCCCAACACACCCATCAGAGGCACCAGGAGCTGGAGGCCAGCAAGAGGCAGGCGGCCTGGTACACCGCCGCCACGGACTACCTCCCCCTCGATGCCGCCCGACAACAGCCCAGAGAGGACGGCGTGCTGCTACAGCGCGTCAGGCTCGGGTACTGCACCCGGGAACAGCTGGGCGAGGACTTTGAGGGACAGGAGTGTGCCCACTGCGGAAGGCACAGCCGTCTTCCGTTGGTGCACTACCTCCTGTCCTGCCCCGCCACCGCCCGCCTAGGACCGGTGCCGGCTGCAGCCGCTCAACCTGCCGCCGGCGGCCTCTTGAGCGGGCGCGAGGTGAAGGCTGCCCTCCTGGTCCGTCACACACCCCCAGACCTGTTGTTGGAGGTGCTCAGAGCAGCACCTCCTCCCCGCTGACCACTGCTGCCCCACCCCGCCACACCACCACGTGTCCCTCTTGGAGCGGGACAGGCACTCCCTCACTGGCGGGCCGACGCCCGCATTGTACTGTGCAAATTTATATATATTGACCTTATGTATGTGATTTTGTACTTGTACAATAAACCTAAACAAACAAAGGGATAACTGAACCGAAGGGTTCGCCAACCAGTGCACTGCAGGGACGGTGTGGAGGCCTTAGCGCTGGAGCTAAAGGTAGGAGGTGTCTCGCTCACGGTGTACAACCTGTACAGGAGCCGCAGACACCTCTTGGAGGCGGGGGAACTGCTTGGGTTGGCCGAGCACTCCAGCCTCCTGGTGGCGGGCGACTTCAACGCCCACCACCCCGTACTGCAGTCAGTGTCTCCCACCAACGAGACGGGCCGCCACCTTGCAGTACTGCTCGAGGAGCTCCCTCACGTCAGGCTCCTCAACACTGGGGAGCCCACCCACACCCGGGGAGGACGGCTAGACCTCACCTTCGCGTCAGGTGACCTGACACCTGGCGCTACTTGGCAGGTGCATCCCACCCTCACCAGTGATCACTACGCCACCCTCACCACCCTGGCGGTGGCGCCGCCCGTCCCGCAGCGACCACCACCACGTTGGGACGTTAGGAGAGCCGACTGGGCCAGGTTTCAGGCCGGCCTGAACGAGTGGTGGACCGCCTACGAGCTGCCGGGAGACCTGCACCGACAGGAGAGGGACCTGACGGCGGCCATTCAGAGGGCAGCCGACGCCGCCATCCCCAAGACCTCCCCAGGCCGCCGCCGCCGCCCGGACTGGTGGTTCTACTGCGAGGAGGTGAGAGAACACAACCATCGCGTCAACATCCACCGCAAGCTGTACAGGAAGCAGCCAAACCCCACCACCCTGAGGCTGCTGCAGGAGGTTGTGAACCGCGCTCGGGTGGTGTCTCAGCGAGCCAAGGAGGCAAAGTGGCTGCAGTGGTGCGCCACCTTCAGCCAGCACACCTCCCTAGGCCAGCTGTGGAGGAGTGTGCGTACCGCCACGGGTGCCTCCCCTCCCCGCCCTGCAGCCCACCCACACCCGGAGCAGAAGGCGGAGAGGATCGTGGACACCTTCACCGAGCGAGGCTCCAGCACCCAGCTCCCTCCCCGCACGCGCCACCTCCAGCAGCAGCTGTGGCCACTCCGCGACGAGGCGGTGAGGGACGCCTGCGAGGGACCTGACGCCGCTGACGTGCCTTTCACCCACCAGGAACTGGCCAGGTTACGGAGGAAAGGACGCGACACGGCCCCGGGGGCAGACGGAGTGACGTACTCGATGCTGGCTCATGTTGGGCCAGCCGGGGACGCCGCGCTGCTGTCCCTGCTAAATGAGTCCTGGCTGGCGGGCCGCCTGCCTCCCGCGTGGAAAGAGGCGGACATCCAACCAATCCCCAAGCCCCGGGAACCCGCCAAGCTGAGGCCCATCTCCCTCACCAGCTGCGCTGCCAAAACCGCCGAGAGGATGGTGTTGTCCCGCCTGCAGTGGCGCGTGGGTGCCCTCCACCCCCACGTGTTTGGCTTCACCCGCGGTTTAAGCACGGCGGACAGCATCATCACCCTCCTGACGCGGGTCAACCACCGCCCCACAGTCGCAGTCTTCCTCGACCTAGAGAAAGCGTTCGAGCTGGCCAGCCCCCACGCCATTCTCGCCGCCCTCGCGGGGAAGGGGGTTCGAGGAAGACTGCTCGCCTGGCTCCGTGACTACCTCCAGCACCGCCGCGCCCGGGTTAAATTCCAGGGCCACAAGTCCAGCTTCCGCGAGCTCGAGAACGGGACGCCCCAGGGCGGCATCCTCAGCCCGTTCCTTTTCAACCTGCTGATGGAGCAGCTGGTTGACCTCCCCTTCCAGGAGGGCACCGTGTTGCTCAGCTACGCGGACGACCTCGCTCTCGTAGTTACCGGGCGGGGCAACCACCTCAGCGGGGCTCAGCGGGCGCTGGACCTCATCACGGCCAAGTGCGAGGAGCTGGGCCTCAAAATCTCATCTGATAAGTCTCGAGCCATGGCCATCAGAGCAGCCACTCCAGCCGACCGGCTGAGCGTCCAGGGCATCGGACTGGCCTGGACTGGCTGCTACCAGTACCTCGGGGTGTGGCTGGACTCACGACTGTCCTTCGCGGCGCAGCTCACATACCTGAGGGAAAGGACGCAGGCCAGGCTGAATGTCATGAGGGCCATGACGCGGCCTGGCGCGGGGGCCACCTACGACGTCCTGCGCTTGTACTACGTGCAGGCGGTGCGCTCCTTGGTAGACTACAGCGCACCCGTCCTCACCTCGCTCTCCCCCAGCCAGCAGGCGCGGCTGGAGGTAGTGCAGAACAGCGCGATGAGGACCATGCTGGGGGCGCCAAGGTGGTGCAGCGCCTGCGTGATGCAGAGTGAGGCCAAACTGGTGCCCCTCGCCACCAGGGTGGACTACATCGCGACCTGCCATGTGACCCGGATCCTTCACCGCGACGCGGAGGGCCTCGTGCAGCGGAGGCTCCGGATGGCCGTGGCACAGGACAACGAGTGCCTCCGTGGTAATCCATGGCTCGCCAACACCTCACGGGCCGCTAGCGTCCTCGGCTGCGTGGAAAGTTGGCCCTGGCAGTGGCAGGAGGCCGATGTCCCCGCCCCCACCTTCCGCGCCCCGCCCCCGTGGGAGCCACCCGTCGCGGAATTCACCGCTACACCCCTTCCAGCCAGCAAGGCCCTTTGCATCCCCCAGGAGATGCAGCAGTGCGCTCTCATGGCCATGGAGGAGATCACGGAGCCGGACGGTGCTGTTTATTTCACCGACGGCTCTGTGGATCCTGAGCACGGTACGTCGGGCGCCGCGGCCGTCACCGGGGGCACGCAGTTATCGTGGAGGACGTCGGATCACTGTTCTTCCCTCCAGACCGAGTTGGTGGCCATCCTCCACGCCCTCGAGCACGCCCACCGTCGATCAGAGGCGACGGTGTTCATCTACACAGACTCCCTGGCCGCGCTGGAGGTCCTGCAGCAGCCACACCACAGCGACAACGTGCGGCTCGTCACCTCCATACTGGGCAGCTTGCAGAGTCTGATCGCGCAGGGGAGGCGGGCCAGGCTGCACTGGATTCCCAGCCACGTGGGGATTCGGGGCAACGAGGCTGCGGACGAGGCCGCCAAACGAGCCGCCGCAGGCCCCACCATCACCAGGCACGTGCCGCCCAGCCGGCAGCAGGTGAAGGCGCGGGCGAGGCGAACCGCGGCCCAACACACCCATCAGAGGCACCAGGAGCTGGAGGCCAGCAAGAGGCAGGCGGCCTGGTACACCGCCGCCACGGACTACCTCCCCCTCGATGCCGCCCGACAACAGCCCAGAGAGGACGGCGTGCTGCTACAGCGCGTCAGGCTCGGGTACTGCACCCGGGAACAGCTGGGCGAGGACTTTGAGGGACAGGAGTGTGCCCACTGCGGAAGGCACAGCCGTCTTCCGTTGGTGCACTACCTCCTGTCCTGCCCCGCCACCGCCCGCCTAGGACCGGTGCCAGCTGCAGCCGCTCAACCTGCCGCCGGCGGCCTCTTGAGCGGGCGCGAGGTGAAGGCTGCCCTCCTGGTCCGTCACACACCCCCAGACCTGTTGTTGGAGGTGCTCAGAGCAGCACCTCCTCCCCGCTGACCACTGCTGCCCCACCCCGCCACACCACCACGTGTCCCTCTTGGAGCGGGACAGGCACTCCCTCACTGGCGGGCCGACGCCCGCATTGTACTGTGCAAATTTATATATATTGACCTTATGTATGTGATTTTGTACTTGTACAATAAACCTAAACAAACAATGATAATAAATTCAGTCTTGACCTGACTTTCACGGAGAGAGAACGCACGTCGCTCTCGCTCCCGAGTCAGGTCAGGTTAGCCTAGGTGCGTGACCTCGCCGCGGCCCTGTGCACCCCCACACATGTGTGACCTTGCAGTGCAGTGTTAACTGTGAACCACCAGGATTATATTAACATGGCAACCAGTATGCCACTAGACTTCCCCGTGCATAGCGACAGCTCGGGGAAAAGGGCACGTGCGCTGTCTCCCTCATCTTCCCCCGAGAAACACGGGACACCACGGAAGGCGGCCCGCAGCTGCCAGCGTGACCTAATGGAGGACAGCAGCCACGACGAGGACGACTCGCCCACACCAGCCGCCAGTAACCGCCTGCCTGACATGCTGGAGGACGACACCGACGGCGCAGACTGTGATCTGTCCATCGCCAGCGACGAGGGGCAGCAGCAGCAGCAGGATGGTGACAGTGACCAGGGCCAGGAATGGACAACCGTCACCAGGGGCAGACACGCCCGCCACCAGCAGCCCCCGCGGCCCAAGTTCAAGCTGGGCAGCCAGGGGGACCATGGCAGCGCCTACCAAGCCATCACCGCCCTCGAGGATGAGCACCCAAGCCTGAAGATGGAGGTGAGGCCCAACCTACAGGGTGAATACATCCTCACGCCCAAGGATGTAGACTCCGCGGCGCTCCTGCGCCACATGGCGGAGGAGGGGAGTAGGGTGCTCCTCCTAGACCCCAGTGAATGGAGGCGCAAGATGCTGCTCGAGCGCTACCCGCTGGACCTCCCCCTCGATGCGGTAGAAGCGCACCCGCAAGTGGCCTCCGCCCAGCGTCTGCGCTCCTGGAGGGGCAAGTTGCCCACTAGGCAGGTGCTGCTTGTCTTTGTGGGGCTGCCGCCCGCCAAGCTGGACCTCGGCTGCTGGGGTAAGTACTCCCTGCGCCCCTACCAAGGAGAGCCTGTGAGGTGCTATAAGTGTCAGCGCTTCAACCACCTCCAGGCTCGATGTGCGCACACGGTCAGGTGTGGCGTGTGCAGCTTGCCCCACCCGACGGAGGAGTGCATCACCCGCCACAAGGCAAACGAGGCTACCACAGCCAAGTGCCCCAACTGTGGGAAAAGCCACCACGCGTGGAACCCCCAGTGCCCTGAACGCCTCCGCAGGCTTCCCCGGCCCAACCGCCAGCAGCAGCATCCCCAGACGCTAGCAAGACGGCGAAAACAACGCCGCCCCGAGGCACCACGCGACCAACCACGGCAGCAGGCCGCCCACCAGCAACAGCACCAGCAGGCACAGCGGGACCAGCCGCAAGCCACGCAACAGCACCAGCTTCCACCACGCGGCCAGCCTCGGTCGAGGGCCCAGCAACAGCAGCGGTGGCAAGCCTTTGTTCCCGCCCCACCTCCAGTCAGGTCAGCGTGGGTTCAGGCGCGGCAGTCCCCAGACCCTGACCCCT
This sequence comes from Cancer borealis, assembly GCA_036785275.1. Lineage (NCBI taxonomy): Eukaryota > Metazoa > Arthropoda > Malacostraca > Decapoda > Cancridae > Cancer > Cancer borealis. The sequence goes on from JAXIVD010000865.1 coordinate 98,735, forward strand.
CATCCCAGCCGGCGCCAAGGCCGGAAGGGAGGATTAGCGAGCCGGCCCCCAGGGACCACACCCAGGTGAGAAGCGGGGAAACACAGGTGCGCCGAGCAGCCATGGAGACAGACATCCCTGCCCCCCCAGCAAACCCCCCCACCCACCAGAGCGGAGCCACGCTCCGCCAGCCACACTGCCCCCGTGCCCCCATGACGACGGCGAGGAGGAGGGACATGGCCCCGAGTGACCCTCTCCACGGCGTGCCTATCACCCTCAGCGAGGAGACTCGAGTGGTGGTGAATTGCATCATGGCGCGGATGATGCAGCTGCTGGCGAAGCTGCTCAACCGCCCTGACCACGCCCCCGCCAGGCTGGAGGACCTGGACGCTCTTCTCCGCCAGGAAACGGTCACCGCCATCTCCGAGAGCGGCCTCCAGCCACCACCCAACCCGAGGGATCCACGCCAGCGTTCCCTCCACCCAGTCGCCTCCCACCACCAAGATGGAGAGCAGGCATGCTGAAGTCACCACCCACCACCCTCCGGAGTGCACCTCCGCCCCGCTGACCACGCCTCACTACGGGTGCTCCGGGCGGCATCTCCGCCCCGCTGATCACGACACAACAGCTGTCCGCCACAGCACAGAGGACGGCGAGCACCAGTCCTCGCAACGCCACCGGCGGGCTGATACCCGCTTTGTGTATTTGATGTATATGTGTATTGTTTAATTATGTATATACTGTATCTTTTTTTTACACAATAAACCTTTAAATCGTAAATCGTGAAGACGGGTGGTGAGGACCGCCACCACCCACCAGTAACAGACAAGCCACGCGCGGGACACACCGCCGTGTCTTGACTCACTACTACACCGGCGGGCTCCCCGCTTTGTGTAACATGTACATTTGTATATATGTGCCATGTATAAGTGTACATTATTACATAATAAACCTTTAAATCATCATGATAATAAATTCACAGTTTCGACTTGACAGCCAAAGCGAGAGGACGTGCGTGCTCCTTCTCCTGGTCAGCCAGGTGTAGTCAGGTCAGGTTAGGTCGGGCAGCGCGTCAGACCCGACCCCGCGTGTTCTGAAAGACAACGATGGCTTCCAACTACAGTGCTGCCACGACCCCCGCCGTGTCCTTGGGTGCCGGATCTGGGATGGGGAAGCGGGCCTTGGATCTGTCCACCTCCGACTCCCCACCGCCGCAATCCACCCCCAAGAAGGCCGCCCGAAATCTCGGGCGTGAGTTGGTTCACGCTGGCGAGGACCACAGTGAAATTAGTGATTGTGATAGTGATAGCGGGGCGAGCGAGCCCCCTCCAGTGATCGACCTCTCCTCGAACGAGGGGCGCCAGGAGGGCGAACAAGGCCAAGTGGGCGCAGAGCAGGGCGATGGCTGGACCCTAGTGGGGAGGAACGGCCGAGCTGCCCTCCACCAGATCCCCCCGCGGCCCAAGATCAAGCTGGGCTCCCTCGGGGACCACGAGACCGCCTATCAGGCCATCACGGCGCTGGAGGAGTACCCTGCACTGAAGATAGAGGTAAGGCCCAACCTCAAGGCGGAGTACGTCCTCACCCCCAAGGACGAGGCCTCCGCGACCTTCCTACGACGACTCGCCGAGGAAGGAAACAGGGTGCTCCTCCTTGACCCCAACCTGAGGAGGCACAAGGTGGTGCTTCAGCACTACCCCCTTGACCTCCCCTTCGACGCTGTGAGGAACCACGCCAACGTGCTGTCCGCCACGCGACTACGAGCCACGCGGGACAACATCCCCACCAGGCAAGTGTTGGTCGAGCTACAGGGGCCGCCGCCTGCCAAGCTAGACCTGGGCTGCTGGGGCTCGTACACCCTGCGAGGCTATCAAGGCGAGCCTGTCAGGTGCTACAGGTGCCAGAGATTCAACCACCTGCAGGTAAGGTGTGCCCACTCAGCCAGGTGCGGGGTGTGCAGCGGGTCTCACCCGATGGAGGAGTGCATTGGTCGACACAAGGCCAATGAACCCACCACTGCCAAGTGCCCCAACTGCGGGAAAAAGCATCATGCTTGGAACCCGCAGTTCCCTGAGAGACTCCGAAGGATGCGGAGGCCCCCCCAGCGACAACGGCATCAACAGGAGCAACCACGTGGCGGCCCCCAGCACCCACAGAGACGAGAACCACCACACGACCAGCAACAGCGCGAGCAACAGCGGCAACACCGCTCTGTTCCCGCCCTGCCGCATGAAAGACCAGCCTGGGTCAGCCAGGCTCCCCCCACCTGGGACCCCACCCCCTCCCAGGCCAGGACAGATGGGAGACAGCCACCACCCGGGAACGAGGCCGCCGCCGCCGTTAATCCCCCAGCACAGCCACTCTCCCAGAGACAAAATGGCGCCAGGTCCCGCCGCCGCCGTGGCCGCCCACGCAGCAGCAGCCAACGGCGCCAGACCCAGCCTAACAAAGCCCCTGCCGCAACCTCCGCGACGCCGCCAGTGGAGCTTCGCACGGCACCACCCGCGGCATCGCCTACAGCACCGTCTACGGCATCGCAGGCGGATAGCGGGCGCCCCACGGGTGCCTTGGGCGAGGAAATGCGTGGCCTGGTGCGTGTGATCGTGGAGAGGCTGGTGGAGGAGGTGAGGCGACTCATCCTCAGCCGGCCGGAACTCATCGCCCAGGAAGACGTGGGCGAGCTTCTCCTCCAGGAAGCGGCGGCCGTCATCACAGGAGGCGCCTGTCATCCCCCGACAAGACAGAGGGAGCTCGAGCAGCGGCCCACGCCACCAGCGGACCAACCTCGTCAAGATGGAGGGGCACAGTAACGCCACGACCACTCGCGCGGCGCCGCCGGCGGCCGCCCCCAAGCTCCAAATCCTACAGTGGAACGTGCAGGGACTCCGCCCCAAACGACGCCAGGTGCTACAGGCCGTGGTCGAGGAAGACCTCGACGTGGTCCTCCTTCAGGAGACACTGGCACCAGCCGACTTTGAATGGAGGGTGGCGGGATACACTCTCCACTCGCTGGCCGCCACGCCTGGAGGCGGCTGCTTGGCGCTGGTGAGGAGCGCCATCCCGCACCGAAGGGTTCGCCAACCAGTGCACTGCGGGGACGGTGTGGAGGCCTTAGCGCTGGAGCTAAAGGTAGGAGGTGTCTCGCTCACGGTGTACAACCTGTACAGGAGCCACAGACACCTCTTGGAGGCGGGGGAACTGCTTGGGTTGGCCGAGCACTCCAGCCTCCTGGTGGCGGGCGACTTCAACGCCCACCACCCCGTACTGCAGTCAGTGTCTCCCACCAACGAGACGGGCCGCCACCTTGCAGTGCTGCTCGAGGAGCTCCCTCACGTCAGGCTCCTCAACACTGGGGAGCCCACCCACACCCGGGGAGGACGGCTAGACCTCACCTTCGCGTCAGGTGACCTGACACCTGGCGCTACTTGGCAGGTGCATCCCACCCTCACCAGTGATCACTACGCCACCCTCACCACCCTGGCGGTGGCGCCGCCCGTCCCGCAGCGACCACCACCACGTTGGGACGTTAGGAGAGCCGACTGGGCCAGGTTTCAGGCCGGCCTGAACGAGTGGTGGACCGCCTACGAGCTGCCGGGAGACCTGCACCGACAGGAGAGGGACCTGACGGCGGCCATTCAGAGGGCAGCCGACGCCGCCATCCCCAAGACCTCCCCAGGCCACCGCCGCCGCCCGGACTGGTGGTTCTACTGCGAGGAGGTGAGAGAACACAACCATCGTGTCAACATCCACCGCAAGCTGTACAGGAAGCAGCCAAACCCCACCACCCTGAGGCTGCTGCAGGAGGTTGTGAACCGCGCTTGGGTGGTGTCTCAGCGAGCCAAGGAGGCAAAGTGGCTGCAGTGGTGCGCCACCTTCAGCCAGCACACCTCCCTAGGCCAGCCAGCTGTGGAGGAGTGTGCGTACCGCCACGGGTGCCGCCCCTCCCCGCCCTGCAGCCCACCCACACCCGGAGCAGGAGGCGGAGAGGATCGTGGACACCTTCACCGAGCGAGGCTCCAGCACCCAGCTCCCTCCCCGCACGCGCCACCTCCAGCAGCAGCTGCAGCCACTCCGCGACGAGGCGGTGAGGGACGCCTGCGAGGGACCTGACGCCACTGACGTGCCTTTCACCCACCAGGAACTGGCCAGGACACGGAGGAAAGGACGCGACACGGCCCCGGGGGCAGACGGAGTGACGTACTCGATGCTGGCTCATGTTGGGCCAGCCGGGGACGCCGCGCTGCTGTCCCTGCTAAATGAGTCCTGGCTGGCGGGCCGCCTGCCTCCCGCGTGGAAAGAGGCAGACATCCAACCAATCCCCAAGCCCCGGGAACCCGCCAAGCTGAGGCCCATCTCCCTCACCAGCTGCGCTGCCAAAACCGCCGAGAGGATGGTGTTGTCCCGCCTGCAGTGGCGCGTGGGTGCCCTCCACCCCCACGTGTTTGGCTTCACCCGCGGTTTAAGCACGGCGGACAGCATCATCACCCTCCTGACGCGGGTCAACCACCGCCCCACAGTCGCAGTCTTCCTCGACCTAGAGAAAGCATTCGAGCTGGCCAGCCCCCACGCCATCCTCGCCGCCCTCGCGGGGAAGGGGGTTCGAGGAAGACTGCTCGCCTGGCTCCGTGACTACCTCCAGCACCGCCGCGCCCGGGTTAAATTCCAGGGCCACAAGTCCAGCTTCCGCGAGCTCGAGAACGGGACGCCCCAGGGCGGCATCCTCAGCCCGTTCCTTTTCAACCTGCTGATGGAGCAGCTGGTTGACCTCCCCTTCCAGGAGGGCACCGTGTTGCTCAGCTACGCGGACGACCTCGCTCTCGTAGTTACCGGGCGGGGCAACCACCTCAGCGGGGCTCAGCGGGCACTGGACCTCATCACGGCCAAGTGCGAGGAGCTGGGCCTCAAAATCTCATCTGATAAGTCTCGAGCCATGGCCATCAGAGCAGCCACTCCGGCCGACCGGCTGAGCGTCCAGGGCATCGGACTGGCCTGGACTGGCTGCTACCAGTACCTCGGGGTGTGGCTGGACTCACGACTGTCCTTCGCGGCGCAGCTCACATACCTGAGGGAAAGGACGCAGGCCAGGCTGAATGTCATGAGGGCCATGACGCGGCCTGGCGCGGGGGCCACCTACGACGTCCTGCGCTTGTACTACGTGCAGGCGGTGCGCTCCTTGGTAGACTACAGCGCACCCGTCCTCACCTCGCTCTCCCCCAGCCAGCAGGCGCGGCTGGAGGTAGTGCAGAACAGCGCGATGAGGACCATGCTGGGGGCGCCAAGGTGGTGCAGCGCCTGCGTGATGCAGAGTGAGGCCAAACTGGTGCCCCTCGCCACCAGGGTGGACTACATCGCGACCTGCCATGTGGCCCGGATCCTTCACCGCGACGCGGAGGGCCTCGTGCAGCGGAGGCTCCAGATGGCCGTGGCACAGGACAACGAGTGCCTCCGTGGTAATCCATGGCTCGCCAACACCTCACGGGCCGCTAGCGTCCTCGGCTGCGTGGAAAGTTGGCCCTGGCAGTGGCAGGAGGCCGATGTCCCCGCCCCCACCTTCCGCGCCCCGCCCCCGTGGGAGCCACCCGTCGCGGAATTCACCGCTACACCCCTTCCAGCCAGCAAGGCCCTCTGCATCCCCCAGGAGATGCAGCAGTGCGCTCTCATGGCCAGGGAGGAGATCACGGAGCCGGGCGGTGCTGTTTACTTCACCGACGGCTCTGTGGATCCTGAGCACGGTACGTCGGGCGCCGCGGCCGTCACCGGGGGCACGCAGTTATCGTGGAGGACGTCGGACCACTGTTCTTCCCTCCAGACCGAGTTGATGGCCATCCTCCACGCCCTCGAGCACGCCCACCGTCGACCAGAGGCGACGGTGTTCATCTACACAGACTCCCTGGCCGCGCTGGAGGTCCTGCAGCAGCCACACCACAGCGACAACGTGCGGCTCGTCACCTCCATACTGGGCAGCCTGCAGAGTCTGATCGCGCAGGGGAGGCGGGCCAGGTTGCACTGGATTCCCAGCCACGTGGGGATTCGGGGCAACGAGGCTGCGGACGAGGCCGCCAAACGAGCCGCCGCAGGCCCCACCATCACCAGGCACGTGCCGCCCAGCCGGCAGCAGGTGAAGGCGCGGGCGAGGCGAGCCGCGGCCCAACACACCCATCAGAGGCACCAGGAGCTGGAGGCCAGCAAGAGGCAGGCGGCCTGGTACACCGCCGCCACGGACTACCTCCCCCTCGATGCCGCCCGACAACAGCCCAGAGAGGACGGCGTGCTGCTACAGCGCATCAGGCTCGGGTACTGCACCCGGGAACAGCTGGGCGAGGACTTTGAGGGACAGGAGTGTGCCCACTGCGGAAGGCACAGCCGTCTTCCGTTGGTGCACTACCTCCTGTCCTGCCCCGCCACCGCCCACCTAGGACCGGTGCCAGCTGCAGCCGCTCAACCTGCCGCCGGCGGCCTCTTGAGCGGGTGCGAGGTGAAGGCTGCCCTCCTGGTCCGTCACGCCCCCCCAGACCTGTTGGTGGTGCTCAGAGCAGCACCTCCTCCCCGCTGACCACTGCTGCCCCACCCCGCCACACCACCACGTGTCCCTCTTGGAGCGGGACAGGCACTCCCTCACTGGCGGGCCGACGCCCGCATTGTACTGTGCAAATTTTATATATATTGATCTTATGTATGTGATTTTGTACTTGTACAATAAACCTAAACAAACAAACAAATGATAATAAATTAAGTTGCGCGCGGGTCGCAAGAGAGGGAGGACGTGTTGGCTGTAAGCTCTCACGACGCTCTCACTCCACCACCACCACCCCACGATTTTGTTGTGAACTCGCATGTCCGACGCGCTTAGTGAGTGACACGTGCCCTCGCTTCCATGCCCTCAGATCACAACACAACAGCTGTCCGCCACAGCACAGAGGACGGCGAGCACCAGTCCTCGCAACGCCACCGGCGGGCTGATGCCCGCTTTGTGTATTTGATGTATATGTGTATTGTTTAATTATGTATATACTGTATATTTTTTTACACAATAAACCTTTAAATCGTAAATCGTGAAGACGGGTGGTGAGGACCGCCACCACCCACCAGTAACAGACAAGCCACGCGCGGGACACACCGCCGTGTCTTGACTCACTACTACACCGGCGGGCTCCCCGCTTTGTGTAACATGTACATTTGTATATATGTGCCATGTATAAGTGTACATTATTACATAACAAACCTTTAAATCATCATCATCATGATAATAAATAACTTCAACTGGAGTCGAGTTTTCTCTCTCCAGTCAACCAACTAGCTACACGAGCACTCCCGAGCACCAGCACTTACAGTACCACTTCTTGTCCCGGTATTTCATCATTAGTGAGTGAGCGTGGGAGGCAAAACTCTCACTCTCGTTCACCATCCGCTGGGTTCTCTCTTCTAATTCTCCGAGCTTCTGTCCGCGTTCGATGGCCAACTTTTTTGCTCGACCGATTTCTGAGGTCGCGGCGCCGGCCCGGGCGGTGAGGGCGGCCGAGTCAACTGAGGTCGGGCCGAGGAGGTGTTTAGCCACGGAACGGCTGGCCTTACCGGACGCCTCGCCAACTGGAAAGGTGATTAAGGTCATTAGTTATGTGGTTATAGGATAAGTAGGGTTTTATTTGTGCTTTTATATGATAATTAAGGTTTTTATTTGTGTTTTTATACGTTAATTAAGGTTTTTATTTATTTTTTTTAGTAATTTTATGTCTGGAGGGATAATTATTGTTATTTAATTAATTTTATTTATTATTATTATTATTATTATATTACATAATTCTTCTCGATCTAATTGGCTGACACCTCCGCCAAATAGTCCTCTAAAGAAGCTTTGTTTAAGGGCCTCAGGCATCTCTGTAGCCATGAATAGGTTACCCAATAGTTCCTGAAGCTCACTACTGCAAGGGGTAATAGTAGTAGTAATAGTAGTAGTATAGATAGTAGTGGTGTTCGGTGTTGACTAGTGGGTTAATAGTAGTGGTAAATAGTGTGGTGATAGTGGGAATAGTCTAGGATGCATTGGAATAGTAGTAGTAATAGTAATCGTAGTAGTAGTGGTATATATTCATAATAGTTTGTATATCATAAAAAAAAAATAATAATAAAAAATAAAATTCTACCAATTAACTATCGCAAAAAAAAATTGTTTTAATAAAAAATAGTAATAGTAGTAATAATAGTAATAGTAATAGTTTCACGTACCAGAAATCTGCTGAAATAGTAAATTTTTGAATCTCTGAAGGTGAGCACAGGTAGAGTCCACGTCCGTGGTGGGTG